>APFE031099986.1:0-33875 GCA_000404065.3 Pinus taeda
CTTTGAATAATTCATTATACAGGATACCGGAGGTAGCCCCACCTACCACCACATCTTTGATCACTGCTAAGAAAGGCATCAAGCTCATATCACAGACCAGGAAATTCATCTGTATGGTTCGCTCCCAAAGTAAGGGGAAGAACGTTTCTACATCCATGACCACCGCAAAGGGTTCCTCTACACAGCAGCAGTAGCAAAGGGATACGGTCATGACAGAACACAGGAAGAACTTCTCCTCACCCATAGGGACACCACACAAGCTTCAGGTGGGCAACAAAGTCTGGTTGCATCGACAGAAAAAACGCCTTACCAGAACCCATCAGAAGCTCAGACCACTCCAACATGGTCCTTACAGCAGTACCAAGCTTGTGGGGAACAATGCTTTGGAGCACAGCATTCCTCCATTCCTTCACCTGCACCAAATGTTCAATGTAGACCGTCAGCGACCATGCTTCCCACCATTACTGGACACATCAGAAAGTGCAGAACAAGTTCAGTAGATCGAGGAACTCAACGCAATGGGGACCATTGCTTCCTAAGGGGGGAGGAATGATCCAGGTGGATATTGGTGGCCACCTTCCAAGTCCATATGGACCCCCATCATTATCTTTATCAGCATTTTCAGTTTCCTTAATTGTAGCACAACTTACTATTTTTAGTAGTTTTTCGGGTCCTGAACTTCCGGAGCCGTTTTGAGGCCCTAAACGACGTTTTTTGGGGAATCTGGGGGCAACACGAGTCCATGGAACATGGACCAGTGTTGCCTGTTCCAACAATGATAGTGCGCGAATAGATCTTTCTAATGAGCTATTATACGCGTCAAACGGAGATCGTATGCCAAAGTTACGACCCCGGGAAATTGATGTACCAATTTACCCAAAACGGGGCCCCATTTGGCGTTTCATCTTCTAAGGGTCGGTTTTGGAATGTGAAGGGTTTTCCATTGTTTCTCGATAATAAATAGGCCTTCGAGCCTCATTGTAATAGAAGTTCGGAATAGTTCAGAGACATGTAGCCACACATCTCTTCTCAGAGATAAGCTACCATCGTCCTAGCTGATTTATTTCCAATTCTGGTTGTAAGCATATTTCGGTATTTTACATTAATAAAATGAAGTGTTATTTCCGCTGCATCTCTTTATTTATGGTTATCGCATCTCTTTATTTATGGTTATCTCTGTAATCTATTACGTTCCTGTTTAAATCCGGATCAATGATGAAATAAATGGGTTGTTGTATGTATTATATTACCTTGTATGGTGTGGAACACAAGAGTTGTTGTACGTGTAATCTTACCTTCTATGTTGTGACTACCACATCCGAGTGGACTGCTCCGTTGGAATTTGTATATGTCCTCTGTGTGTGTGTTCCTATCTGAGATTGGACTTATCCCTTTCAACCTGGAACTCACCTTAACCCTCATATCAACCCACCTGTGTTAGAACCTCTCATGCACCTTCCTTGACTCACTGCAATAGTCACACCCTTGCTACTGACAAAGTTATCTTACTTGCCTCTGTGTGACATCGCGGCCAAGGCATTGCTATATGGCCTACTGATGGGACTCCTTCAACAAATGGTCTGAGGTCTAATTAGGACTTCTTACCAGGGATATCCCCTTACACGTTGGCGGGTCCAACACTATCAACATTCTGGCATTAGAAGGAGGGCTAGATGACAAGTTGAGTCCTCACATATGTTTTGAATCTCGACACATCTATCATGACTCACTACTGAGCTACTCTTCCAGAATGTATGTCTTACGGAAATGATTTCATCATCCTAAAAGGCTCTCAGTTAACTTGTCTCATAAAACTTTTGATGGTGGAAGCTATGTAGCCTTGGTGAGGCACGCGGTCGATGTTGTAGGTTCATGCGAAAGACATGGATTATTTGAAGAATATACGAATTGTGCATTATTCATCTACATGCTTTGAGGGAACCCAATGCATTGGTGTGACACGTTTCCTGAAAAATATATTCATTCTCTTGGTCATCAAGTCGTAGAAATAGATCGTGCCTTCAATCACTATGATCGTAAAGTAATCAACAAAGAAATTCTGAAATTACAAAATCACCTGATGAATCCATTGAATAGTTTCACACATGCTTTTGTAATCTTGCATATCGATTCCCGGAAGATGATGTTGATTGGGAATTTCTTGATGGAAGATTTGAGTATCTTCTTCACATATCCAAACCCTGCTCAACACATTTCGGTGGAGTTGCACAATCACAGGAAGGCACACTTGATGTCACAAGTGACAGTCTGCCTTCATCTCATCAAATAGCTTCTCCACTGCGGAGTGATGTGGGAGGTCATGCACACACTTCGATTGAACTATCACATCCTCCCACCCCACCTGCTCTTGAGATTTGCACAAGTTTGTCTTGCAAGCCTATTGTTTGTCACGTGGACTCATTCTCTCGACCTCTGTCCTCACGTTCCATTGATCCTCTGGATTGTACTGTCTTGTGTTCACCCACTCTAGACTTCTCACTTGTTGTGAACGAGGATCAAGCTGTCGATGGATTTGGGGTTATGCAGCCAACCTTCGTCATCATTCATGATGAGTGTGTGTAGAAATCTAAAGAAGAGCCCGCGGTGAAGGATGACTCCCTTCCAGCTACACCTCCTCCGCTTCATCCTGACATCCCTTGTGATTTTTCCACTATTGATTTCCCCTGTGAAAACTTATTTCTGGATGCTTCTACTTCTGATCATTCACAGGACACCTCATATGTCAGTCTACCATTATAGTGCAGAGAGGATACATATTCCTCGGAAAATCCATTCAATTTGTCATTTATCTTTCTTGAAAACATAGAGGGTGAACATCTTTGCTTCTCATCTATTGCTCTGCCCAATTCATCAAATCATGAGGATGCCGATGAACATATCAAATTTTCTGATTTTTGTTGTCGTGATCTATTCACTTCCTCATCTGATCATGATGTTGATTCAACCATTGTTAATCTATCTAAGACACTGGTCTACAATGATCTATCTTTCCATGAGGTTGAAACCCCCTAGATTGTCAATGCACTTCAGCCCAAGCTGATGGTTATGTCAAGCCCTCGTTGTCCTGAGGTTGGTTTCGCTTCTGGTTAGGAAATTGTTGAAACAATCAAGGCTCCTCATCACTCTCTACTTTGCATAGAAGATCAACGAAACACCCATATTTCGATTCCTCCACATGGACTACATAATCCCATCGCTCATGCATTGGAGGAATCTTACACAGTAAGAACACATGCACAACATAAGTGGTCTACTTTTCTCATGTTTTCTTGCATGTCACAATCAAGGAATTCATGCACACAACATCTTCATGCAGTGAAACACAACATCATGGTAGCACCACAAGATGCCTGTCATGCACTTTCAACTCGTCTTTATTCTGTGGTTGCTTGTAAGCTCAAACTGTGTTTGTATTCACTGTTATATATTTCTTGTTTGCTATTTTGCATAGCTGTCTTTTTCACGAACCATGCCTTCACCAACATGGGTCAACGAATGCATTGGAGGCTACATTTGAAGTATCACTTCATGTGATATGACCCATGCACTATGAGCTTAGGAGTAGGAGTAGTGTTTTCCTTTGAGTTGTTTTCTTGCATGCTTGTTTTCTTTCTTTGTTTGATGGTTTGTTTGCTTTCTTGTTTGCTTACTAGATTTTCTTTCACTTTCGCTTATTCTCTTTCTTTGCTTTATTGTTTCATATAGTTTGCTTGTTTCGTTTGTAGGATAGTTTTTCATGAAAACCATGTATGACTCTTGAAACGAGCTAGGTGAAGTACAAGAGGGCTTGTACAATTATCGCTACTTGTGTTGGCTTGATGGGCCCTGACCCAAGTTCAGTGTTAGGCAGCCAAGCAAATCCCTACACTATTGGCCCTGTCAGCATCAGCCCATGGAACACAAACAGAAATCTCACCCGAAGTAGTATGGGGGGATGTAGGAACCAAGTTTCCGCACCCTGAGATGTTGGCGATGTTGGTTTTATGCCTTAGCTCTAAATTCGCACGGGTTGATAAGACTTTTAGGGCTTATCAATATACTTCTCTTAATCACCCTTAGACCTTCCTGAAGGTCTACAACTACCCTTCATGGACCTTAAATAGGTGAATCTACAACTTACGCGCCTCTACAATCACTCCCAAGTTTGTTATTACCTAGATCGGCTTAAGTATCTAATAACTTTAACATGCATTAAGACATTCCTCGCGTAAATAGATATTATGAAATACATTCGTGTAATAATGTAAAGCGTACAGATTCATGCATCCACACAACATTAAATCATAAACCCATTATTCATCATAACATAATCACATTTATTCATAATAGAAGTAAGAAAGGTAAACATAGATAATTCCATAACATTCTCTTTATTAATGCTTCAGAGCTTTCCATAGACTCAAACTACCCTGCACACACAGCTTTAGGGGTTCGCACACTCAGCTGCAGATTCTACTCTAGGCCTCTGCACACACAGCTGTAGAGCCTCTGTTCTACTCTAAGACTCTTCACTCCTCACTTCTAAAGACCCATTACATTCACTCTTCCCTCATCAACCAAAAACTGCCTTAGACTCTTCTAAGACTCTCCCTTTTATACAATCCCCTGGTCTGCCGACAAGGGTAGATCTCCAACACTGAGAATTTTTTTCTAAACTAAGGATGGAAAACCCTTGTATCTTTAGACATCTTCATGTTCCACGACCACAAAATTTGGAGACTATACATTTCTTTAAAAAATCTGGGCCTTTAGCCCCCAACACAAGCATGGTGACTTGCCCTTGAGTCACTCAGCTATTGCAAAGATCTTCTCGCATAGACCTCCCAGATCGACCTGAACAACAACTACCTCGGCAGTGCACTGCGTCACTGCTTGCTTCATTTGTTCAACCAACTGCTCTGTCACTAGCCTTGTGCTATCAGCCTGTAGTTTCTATTGAGTCTCTTGTAGACTGGCCAGCATGCCTTCAATGGTTGTCATGATCTCGTAGGTCTCATCTAACCAAGGCTTCAAGTGAGACTTTAGCAGGGCTTCCTTATGTTGCGTGGCATTTACCTGTTCCTTTAGTGCCTTGGATTCCTGTAGCTTTTCCAACCTCCACGTGATGGCAACAGTTCGCGTTGTTGCCTTAACCTTATCATAGCTCTACTGTAGTTCCCACGCTTCTGTCTCTAGCCTTTTTACATTGGGGTCCTCTTGCAAGCTGGTGAGGACCTCTATCGACTACTTAAAGAGTGTTGTGAAGTTCATCACTGCACTGCTACCGCATCTGCCACAACAGTCATGCGTTGCTCCCTGACTTCTGGTGGAGTCAAAGTCTGAGCCTTCAATTGCAATTCTGCAATCTTAAGATTCAACTCCAGCTGAACTTTAGCCAACTCTATGTGTGCGTCACACACTCCTACAATGAGTTTTCTAATCTGCACATCGACAGGCTCAACCACAGGGATGTCTAGCTCTGGGACAGTCCATCATGCTTCATTTACAAACTTAGTGAGGTGTTGGTTCTTCTCTATGAGGTTAGTCACAAGGTTGAGCATGGATTTGTGTTGTACTGCCATCTACGCATTATTCACCTTTTTCTCGCTGATTACCTGTAAAGCACATGAATCGCGGGCTCGAATCTCAGTGATCACACCATCCTACAACAGACACAACACTTTGCTAGGAAGCACTACCAAATTAAGCCCATGCCCTTAAGGGCACTAACAGTGGGTTTGTTAGTGTCATTCATCATTTTCAATGCTTCGTATGGAAATATTATAGCTCGAGGGTCCCTAATGCGCAACATCTCCACAGCTTCAGAGGTGCCCATGGCCACACTGGTGGGTGCCACACTAGTCTGTATTTGAGAAGCATGGGGCTGCAGCTTCCATAGACCCGTCGGACTAGCACCCAATGCCTATTGTTGCTACTGCTCAAATTGCTGCAGTAGTTCTGTGGTGGCATCTCGCACCGTATCCCCTATGCATTGAGATCCTCGTCCATCAAGGTGATCAGATCCAAAGACGTCCTCCTTGCCTTGGACTTATTTTATGCTCCTAGCTTTTCTGGACCCTTGGTACATTTGATGTGGAACAGAGGTGTTTTCAAGTCCACTCATTCCTGATCTATTTGCTTGTATGCTTCTTCATATGTCTCTAGTGAGGGAGATTTCTCTTTGTCAGAGCCACGCTCCTCTCGTCTTATTTTTCCTACCTATCCTGCCTATCCTTTGACCTCTTGCATGGCAACACGTTCTACCTTAGCCTTAACATTGGCCTCCTTTTTCCTCTTTTCGGCCAGCTACTCCATCTTCAACTTTACTTCTTCCTTCTTCCACTGCGTGACGGACTTGTTGGATCCCACGGTTAAATCCAAGTCAGTGTTCCATTCTACCGGCCAACTGTTAATGACCACTTGAATTGCATCATCCATCACCAAGTAGGGTAATTCATGCCACTTCTTCTTGGGGTCCTTCTGCGCCCTTATTGATACACGGTGGAAATTAGCCTTGAATTCTGCATATGCCTGCAATTTGTCAAAGTTGGTAGACGACAACCACAGCTTACGGTTGATAGAAATGTGCACATTCATCTCCATCAAGGTCCAAAATATTTTGATGCCCTTTACCCTTTCTAGATCCTTGGTTACCCACAGTGAAGTGTACTTCGCGGCCTCTGTTAAGTCTGGAACGACCGAAGCGAACTGGCTGTCTGTTGGTAGCTCCCATGTTTCCATCACTATGGACAGCAAGAGCCATGCATAATGAAATGGACAACAATTCATGAGAACTCATCGTAGAGGTAGCATGCCCAATTAAATTGAATGTCTTCTATGCATTGGGCCGCCAAAGCTATGACTAGTGTCGGCACTTCGTCTGTGTGACACTTCTGTGTAACCTTTCCTGCCAAGATTTGTGCGGTTACCTTGACCGTCAGGTCACAAATGCTTGAGATGACGTAGCCGCATGACTTGTTCACCAACTTGAATTTTCCTTCATGGCCTCTGCGAGGACATGATCACCAGCTTTTCTACCAAACATCATGGCCAAATTTTCTCCTATGAATGGTAGCCACGTAATCCTATGGATCAACATATCAGTGATGGATATTGGCTCCTCCAGCCATAGACACCCATCATGTACCAAGCACAACATCTGCTTGATTACCACCAAGGTGATGGTTGTGTGGTGGAAGTGGGACACCCATAGTAGGTTGAGCAATATTTCCTTATCTACACCCCTTAGCCACTTTTGTGTTTCCAAAGCGGTCACTCTAGTGGTTTTGTGGAGCACACGATGCATCAGTTGATCTGTTGTGATATGAGGAAATCTCTTTGCGGATGATAAATCCCAGACTTCTAATTTCAACAGGGGGACATGCCCCAAGCGCAGTCCTTCAAACAAATTTTTTTCTGACAAGATGGGTGTGTGTAGGGTGACTTTACTTTCGTCAATGTCTTTGGGCACCTTGGTCTTACCCTCTCTATAAAGGAACATACTTAGGAAGCTTAGTGATGGGGTCAGAACCCACAATTTCAACAACCTCCCCTTCCACCCCAACCTCCTCATCATCCATTGGGATATCTTCAAACTCCTCTTCTTCTGGTTCTAAGATAATTATCTTGCCCTTTTCCTATGTAGTGGGCTTAATCTTCTGGGGTGGTTTCTTGGGGGATGCGTGCATTGGCTGCGATGGCACGATGTGCTTACCCTTCTTGATCTTGGGACCCTCCGTGGCTGGGGTAGGCCTTGGCCTAGGTGTCCGTGGAGATTTTGGTACTTCTGCTGGTATTTCTATAGGCGTTCCCTTCGAGGAAGCAGCTTCTACTACCATAGCCACCTTTGTGACAACTCCCTCACTTGTTGCTACTTCTATGCTCATAGCTTGAGTGGGTGTCGACATAATGCTATGCAAGAACTGTTGAGTCACCTGTGGCAATGTCTCAAACACAGAACTCACTAGTAACAACTCGTAGGTGTCACGGTTCATGTGCGCCTGAGAGATCAACAACTCAATTCTCAAAATGCCAAGTTTTTTGCGTTGGGTGGCCACCTGTAATTTATATGCATTTTCAAATTCGAATCTAATAGCTCCCCCTAAAATCGGTTCATTAATGCTAGATTGGTGACAGATATTTAGAGATATAGTCCATAAATTTTGTCTTAAATGCCACCCCTCCCCGCACTCCATTTTGCCATTTTCTCATCATAAAATCATGAACAGTGACTTTAACAGTCACTTTTTGATTGATGTGCGTAGTTTCTCCCAAGGTAGTGCAACCCTCTGCACGCTTCTATGTGCATTGTGACATATCTTCGTTTCACACAGTTCCTCGATCACACAGCTCTCCGACCCGAGCAGTGTAGTTTATAGTCTTGCATTTCCTTTCAGCTGCCTAGAGTGCTAAGATTGTGCTGCCATCATATAGTCACCTAGCTGGATCACCTGTGTATGGCTTCAATCACCTGTTGTTAAAATTCCCTGGGAAGGGTTCTCCATTCAATTTTACCAACTGAACTTCTCCACCATCGATAATCTCCTTAATAACATAGGGTCCTAGCTAGTGCACCCTAAATTTCCCTAGAAATTTATCAAATTTACTGTCATATAGCAAGACCAGATCATTTATCTTGAAGTTGTGCAGTCTTATGTGTTGATCATGCCATGCCTTTTTGCGCTCCTTTTGAACTTATGATGAAAACCAGCTAGAAATCGGTCATCCTCAAGCTTTGGTAGCTACACGAGCCTCTCTTCTAGGGCTCCACAGTCTATCATTTCTATGAGTGCCACTATGCATAGACTAGGGACAATGTATTCCATTGGCATCACAACTTCTACTCCATAAGGCTGTTTACCCAGTCAGCTTTTTGCAAGTCGTTCTGTAGGCCCATAGCACCGTGGGTACATGCACATCCTAGTCATTTCTTTGATAATTTCAAACCTTTGATAGTGCGCTCTCCAGTATCTTATTAAAGGCTTCCACCATCCCATTGGCCTACAGGTGATAAGGTGTGCTCTTCTAATGCTACACCTGAAATTCTTCTGTGAACGTGCTGATTGTTTCATTAAGAAAGTGTGTGTCGTGATCTCTCATAAAGATCTTTGGGCAGCCAAATCTTGTCAATATGTATTCAAAAAGAAAATTCACTATTGTTGTGCATGTACAATCCTTCACATGTTGTGCCTCAGCCCACCTGGTCAAGTATTTAGTCACGGTGATGATGTGTCGTGCACCTGTCTTCTTTCGTGGAGGCTGAATTGGGCCCACAAAGTTGATTTCCCATCTCTCGAATGGTTGCAATGTCACTTGCGGCATCAAAGGAAGTTCATCCCTTTGTGAAGGCCTTCCAGTCCTTTGACATGTGTCACATGGCCTACAATATGCTTCTGAATCCTTATGCAAGGTTGGCCACCGCAACCCAGCACGGAGAACCTTCTATGATGTTTCTTTCCCTGTATAAAGACCTCCTGCAACTCCTCCATGAGCCTCTGCAAGGATGTTGCTTCACTCAAAGTTGGGTACCTAACATCTCAATATCTCATTTGACCCCATTTTTTACAAGTGTCCTACAATGATGGAGAAGTCTGTTGCACGCACTACTAACTCCTTCTTTTGTTGGCTTGTATGCCCTTCTCGAGATGATCCCATCATCAGGAATTGTATGATATCTTCAAAGTGGTTGTCTGCTACATGCACCAAAAAGAACTACATGTCAGGAAACCCTTCCTCTAAATTAGAAGGTTCTTCTCATGTTTCAATGCATGACAGATGATCAGGTCCCACATTCAGTTGTCTTGGCTTCATAATAACTTCAAAGTCATACTCCTGAAATAAAAACAACCATATGCAGATCTTCCCCCCCAACAGAGGCTTATTAACCACGTATTTCAATGCAGAATGATCTGTATACATCTTAAAATGTCCACCCAGAAGATAGTGCCTAAACTTTTGGAGTTCATATACCATGGCTAGTCCTTCGTGCTCCATCGTGGAATAGTTTTTCTCAGCCTTAGATAGATTCCTGCTCGTGAATTCTATAGGATGGTCCAATTCCCCCTCGCCCACCTGTGTTAGCACAGTCCCCAGCGCAATACATGAGGTATCCATATGCACATGAAATTCCTTCTTCCAGTTTGGGAAGACTAGGATAAGCACGGTGACCATTTTCTCTTTCAGCACGTCCAAGTTTTTCTAGCATTCATCACTCCAACAAAACGTAACATACTTTTTCAACAATTTCTCCATGGGCACAGTGATCTGGGCATAGCTCTTGATGAACTTCCTAAAGTATTCGATATGCCCTAGGGTTGTGCACACCTGTTTCACATCCCTTGGCACCTCTAAGTTGATTATCACCATGATCTTCACGAGATCCACCATCAATCCTTGTCTGCATACCACATGACCTAGCAGGATCCCAAAAGGGACACAAAACAGGCACTTCTTCAAATTAATTGTGATCTGGTATCTCTGACATGTATCTAACATCAAGCGCAAACTTCCCACATGACACTTGACTAGTCCAAACACTTTCCAATCATCAAAGTATACCTCCAAAAACTTATGAATGAAGTCTTTGAATGCTGCAATGACTACGCGCGAAAGTATTGCTAGTGCATTCTTCAGCCCAAAATGCACTATAGTGTACTAAAAACATCCCCATTCAGCCATGAAGGTCATTTTGCTTTTTTCTTCAAGTGTGATTTTGATTTGATGGTACCCAGAGAACCCATCAGTGAAAGAGTAGGCTTCCTGACCACCTACATTATCTAGGACTTCATCAGTGAACGATGTCGGGAAAGGATCATGCACATAAGCGTCATTCAGTTTCTGGAGATACACACATATCCTTATTTCTTCTTTTTGTTTCTTTTCCTGAACCACTATTGGGCTTACCCAATCATATTCTTCTACTGGTTCAATAATTCCTCCATGAGCATCTTATCTAACTTAGCGTGAACCCTTTCCTTATACTTTGGGTTAAGGCCATAAGGTCTCTATTTTACAAGCTTTGCATCTGGATTTAGGGTGATATTCATGACACCCAAGTCTCATATTATCCCTTTTAAATTACAAAACTTCATGGGGAAAAAATATTGATATTCGTGGAGGAGCTTAGCGACCTTGTCTACTATCGCCTCATCCCAATATTCCCCAATCTTTGCAAATTTCGGCTCTGCCTTTATGCCAATATTGACCTTCCTAGTTTTTAGTGGTGTGGTTATGTCTACATCCTCTATCTATGGACCTTCAACCTCACAGTGACCTTTAGTTTCCAGAATATTAATTTTTCGTGGATCCTCGTCTTCTTCTTCGGTGGTCATGTTATAGCATTCTGGTGTGTGGCTCAGCTGGGTAGTCCAATTAGGTTGAATCAGGTCCAAAGGATCCCGCAGGACCCTAAAGATCAATGTCTTAACCTCTTGTAGCACTGCGTAAATATAGTCAAACCCATCCTCAAAGTTGAACGTCATTAAAAATCCCTAGTGCAATACGTCCCATTACTCAATGCCATGGTAGAGCTCTCTCTCCAAGTACCAATTCATTGGTATGAAGCCAAGGGTATGACAAAACAAATGCACCCATTCAGGCTAAGGCTCCACTCCATAAGCCTTAGCCCACGTGGCCAAGTGATCACGCGGATCATCCTTCCCATCATACTTTTCTATCATCTGCACCTTCGGTTATCCAAAACATATTCTCATCATCCTCCTATAGTCATGCAAATCACCAAAATTACCCTTGTGCGTACCCCACCATCTTGCAAGTGTAACGCGCAATACCTAGTCCAAAGCCTGGAAGTGATGTTTCTTTGGCACTTCTCTTTCAAATGCATCAAAAAATACATCAACATCAGTTAGCCCATCATAATGAGCTAGATCCCTGACTTCGAATGACACACAACACAACAACTTGGTCATCATATTACAACGTAGCGTAGATACTTCATGTAGCCTGTTCTGCCAACGCTCTAGTTATTTGTCTGAATTTGATGTGCAGGAGCTCTCATGATCCAATGCAATACATCCGTTTGGGGTTGGGTTTACCCAATCTTGGTTTCGCGTCGTTATCTTGAAAATATGGTCCAAATCATCATCACTTTCATAATCGCAGACCGGTTCTTGTAGCGCGATCCTTCTGCAAGGTCCAGTGGCACCACTACGTAAAGTGAATTCTTTTCAAATATCATATTTTGCTTCTTTATGTTGATTTCCCCATTCATGTCAATGGCTCAATCGATTCCAAGGAGCACAGGGTAGGGATTGCAATAATCCACGATCTCTATCACCTCAAAATATGCCAGGGCGCTTGCACCCTCTATGTCAACTGTCACCCCCTGCAACCTTCCCATTGGGATAATCTTATGTTGATTCACCATCCTTAACTGTATCGGAGACCACTAGAGCGCAGGTCTCCCCATTATTTCCCAAGTCTATTTTGGCAAAGCATTCACATTGGACCCCAGATCCAAGATAACATGGTCCATATTGTATTCTCCCATCTGCACAGTGAGTCTCATCTCACGCCCAAGCCTTGCCTTATGCTTGCCAAGTTTCCTGACCATGTGCAACTCACCAGTAGCACCATCCTTACAAGCGCACCAATTGATCAGTTCCTGTAGGCCCTTCATAGCCTTACTATCATGGAGCAGTGTCATGTAGGTCTCCAAGAATGTGGTAATCATGGATGGGTCCATTTCTTCCACTGGCTTCTCCTAACGTCCCGAGTTAGAGGCCTCAGCGATGCTTTTCTTTGCTTCCATGGATGTTTTTTTCACGCGCTTCAAATCAAACTCAATCTCCTTTTCTGGTGCTTTGTGTCCCATTCGCCTTTTGTAGGTTGCTTCCCTTTATCCTCCCCAGTTGTGGTCCCACTCCACAGCATAATGTTTACCTTAGGGTCTTCCTCATGAGGCTCAACCTTCATCATCTAGAGGTTCTACGTTGGCTGTGGAGGCTACACCCCCCTTTCGCAAATCTTAGTCAATAATATTGGGCAATCCTCAATCACATGGTCAAACTGACTACAGTGGCCGCATGACAATCACGTCGGATTCAGACAGTCCCTCGCGTAGTGTCCTGGGCCTCCGCAATTGTAACAAATTAGCTACCCTTGGCTTCTCCCAGGCTATCCTCCACCTCGACCTTAGTTGTGGCCATGATACTCACCTTGTGTTCCCCTAATGCCTTGGTCTATAGGCCACATTTTTGTCTGCACCCTGTATGCAGGTGTCCTGTCCATCATCAATTCATAAATTTGACAATTGCGCTCATCATGGCCTATTGATTAACAGAAGTTGTAGAAGAGTTGTTGTGGTGTCTCCACAAATTTCTACAAAAAGTGACAATTATTATTTGTATGCTTCCCAATCACTTGGCATATAATGCATCATAACACAGACCCTGCACTTGGCCCTTCCATGGCCTCTGGTCGTAGAGGCATTGGTCCTCCTACTGTAACATAGTTTACGAAGACTAGGTAGTGATCCTTGTCATGCCACTGTCCCTTGCATTTTATGCACCAAACTTCTTCACGTGCCTCAGGCCAAGCTATTCTATCTTGCTTCAGACTTTGCATTTCGAGACAAAGATTTTGAAACTACACATAAATCTGCTAAACTCCCAGAATAACATCATGCATTGGTGTCTCATGCAGCCACATCACGATTTCTAGAGCTTCTGCCTAAGTCCCAATCTTCTGTTGTGATAGCGCAACACTTAGATGGGGTAGGAGTGAGGCCACAAACCATTTGCGATGCTATCCATCAATTAGGTTAATGTTGGCTTCATGGATTGTACACTTTAGTCTTTGATCCAAATCCTAGGGCGTCTCCCTCGACTTCATCATAATCTCCTTAAACCCTATAATCTACTATGCTTGAGACTTAGTTCTAGTGAATTCTTTATTCACCGTGGTTTGGATATCTGCCAACATAGGCATTGTGTTATTAGTGCTATACTTAATTTACCACGTTAGCGTGTTGTCCTACAGAACACTAACCAGCATTGATTTCTTCATTTGGTCATCTGTGATACCCTGGGCTTCCCATGTAGCCTTTGTAACGAACCAGAATTGGTCTAGATATTCATTCCCTATGCCCTTGAATACAGGTAGTTTTATGGAGTTTTCCATATTGAATATCAGAGGTGGCAGTGGTGTGGATGATGGGGTGAGTGGTGGAGGTGAGGATGGAGGTAGTGTGGTTATTCAAGGGAACCCTTGTCTTATCAAATGACTAGCGCTCAGGGGAGAAATCTGTGGTTCTCCTTTTTCGTCACTCAAAGGAGGCGCGATCAACAAGCTATACTCAGGATCCTTATTTCCTCCATCCCTAAAAGGCCTTCCACTTCATGTAGCTCCAAACATCAAGGTAATTGCATAACCCATTTTTCACACAAGATCATCTTAATCCAAGCATTTAGTGACTTTAAATACTTACCCCATAGACCCTTAAAGAAGTAGGCTCATTCTTCTTCGCTGTAACTGACAGAAGTATCAACCGCGAACTCTATCACAAATCCTGCTATGATGTGGTCAAGCCAATGGTCGACAATGCACGTGATCTTATCTTCAAAGGCTTCAAATCTCCACACCGATTCTAGTGTCTAGACAATTGGATTGTCAAGTCTCCACCTTCCTTGGCCGTCTACAAACTTCGAGATCCACTCATATATCTCAACTGGGAAGGAGAAGAAGAAGATTTCATGTATTTCTATGTACATATATATGTCCAACCACTGATCTTTCGTCAATCATTGATTCTTGTTCTCTTGCACTATGAATTTGTGGATATTCTTATTCATCTAGTCTTCAATCCCTTTCTTAGTTGGATTCCAATGATATGACATCACACATCTCATTATGCAGATCCTGGTCCCAGCAATGGAACCATTTGTTGGCTTGATGGACCCTAACCCAGGTTCAACGTTAGGCAGCCAAGAAAATCCCTACACTACTAGCCCTTTCAGCATCAGCCTGTGGAGCGTGGATTGATGTCTCACTTGAAGCAATATGGGGGGATTTAGGAACCAAGTTTCCACACCTTGAGATGTTTGTGATGTCAGTTTTATGCCCTAGCTCTGCCTTCATGCAGTTCGATAAGCCTTTTAGGGATTATCGACATACTTCTCTTAATCACCCTTAGACCTTCATGAAGGTTTATGACTATCTTTATGGGACCTTAAACAACTGAATCTACAACTTACTTGCCTCTGCAATCATTCCCAATTTTGTTATTACACAAATCGGCCTAAGTATCTAATAACTTGAACATACATTAAGACATTCCTCTCATAAATAGATATTATGAAATGTGTTCATGTAATAATGTAAAACATACAAATTCACACATCCACACAACATTAAATCATAAACCCATTATTCATCATAACATAATCACATTTATTCATAACAGAAGTAAGAGACGTAAAAACAGATAATTCTAGAACAATCTATTTATTAATGCTTTAGATTTTCCCACAGACTCAAACTACCATGCACACACAGTTGCAGGGGTCCGCACACTTAGTTTTGGATTCTACTCTAGGCCTATACACGCATAACTGTAGAGCCTCTCTTCTACTCTAAGAATCTTCGCTCCTCATTTCTAAAGACCCATTATGTTCATCCTTCCCTTATCAACCAAAAACTTCCTTAGACTCTTCTAAGACTCTTTTTTTTATACAATCGTAGATCTCCAAAACTGACACAACTTTTCTAAAATAAGGGCGGAAAACCCTTCTATATTTAGACATATTCATGCTCAGTGACAAAAAAATGTGGATACTATACATTTCTTTACAAAATTCGGGCCTTAAGCCCCCAAAACTTGGGTGTTTAACCCAAAATTAACCCCTAGGGGATCCATTCCCAACAACTTGGTTATCTGTCATCTTTCCTCTATATGAAGAACTTGTTGCTTTTTGTCCATGATACATTGAAGAAAAATATGTATTGTTCGAAGTGAACCTTGGTGAAAACAAAATGCTTGTGCGCTAATTGGTGTCACCTACTCTAGTTGGTTGTTTTTGGGTTAACCCTAGTCAGCTCAGTCAAGTAAAGTAAGGTGAGGGGGAAACCTTAACAGGCATGTCCAAGGTATAATGAACTACTTCTCTGCTGGAACAACCTCTTCTACTCTAAATAAGGCAGGATTCCTCTTTTGAAATGAATAAGTGCTATGCACAGTTACAAAAATGAAAAAAGTGAAAAAAGTTTGACAAATAAAATGAAAAATGAATAAGGTGAAAGAAGAGAAAGGCTTCTTGTGTAGAGAGGTGATGCAAGTAACTCCATCGTGGTACTGACTAGGCTCACTGGTAGCGGGGCCATGCTTGTGTTCCTATGCGACTCCACCGGGGTACTGTCCAGTCTTGCTGGTAATGGAGCAACACCAGAGATGAAACTAAGACTCTAGTGACAATACCACTTGTGCATCAATATACCCCTCAACCCCAATCGAAACAACTCTGTTGACCTGGCTTGGAATGTGTGTCAATTGACCAAGAGTCTGGAAGATGCTACATCTTACAATCAAGGTAGTGTGAAACCAAGAGGAGCTAAGAACTAAATAATACTTCCAGAGGTGTTAGACTTGCTTTTCACAAACAAGGTCCATCTAGAGAGCTGGTGTTCTACCAGTGTTTCGCCAAGTGTTGTAGTAGCTACAATCACCCTCCAAAATTTTTCCTTAGCTTCGTTTTGGAGCCTCCCTTCCAACCATCACAACATCTTGCCTTGCTTCATCAAGTTCACAAGCTTTGGTGTCTTTCTTGCACAAAGGTAGCCTATTGATCACAACTTGATGCATTCCCCTCACAGGTTGTTCACCCGGACTTGGTCCAGCTACAGGCTGAGAAGCTTCCCCAATATAATTGCACATTTCTGGAGGACAACCAGCCTTCCCTCCAGTTATTGCGCAATCTTGTTTGGCAGCCTGTTGGGCTCTAGGATTGCGCAATATTGTCTGGTAGCCTGCTGGGCTCCCAGCAGGAATTGTGCAATTTTCACCAATAGGGCTTCTCACCCTAGAATTTGAGCAAATCTGGGCAGCAGTCAGTTGCTCTGCCTAGAAATTGCACAAATCTCCTAGGAAGCTGGCCCAGCTCCTAGCCAGAAATGTGCATTTTTGTTCAGCAGTCGAGTAGTCTCTTGCATGTGCAGTTGAGTTGACGAGTTCCTTCTTAGACCAAGAGAAACTGCCTTGCATGCATTGGCTACTTCTCGCAAGGAAGCATGCAAGGGAATCCCTTGTTTCAGGGATCTATGTTTAGCAGTTGGAGGTTACATGCAAGGATCATTTCAGAAACCTCCCACCAAGTGTCACTTTCCTTAGATTTGTGGCATGTGCATCACAACCTTGATGTTGTCAAAACACATCAACCGAACACTGCAGATCTCATTCCTCACATCAACCTTTCAATTTTGACACCCCACATCACATCTAGGAGTAGTCAGCAAATTCATCTCAACCGCTTTGGGGTAAGCGCACTTCCCATGCCTTCTGTTGCATTTCAGTCGCTTTTTGTGTTTTCACTTTTATGAGTATTGTTTGCTTGATTTCTTTGAATTTTTGTTGTCATTTACATGTATATTATCTTGCCCTAGAAAATTTTCAATTTTCATCAATATCTCACTACTGTCGCATGCATGAAATTGTTTTTCGTGAATGATCGCCAATTCGGTGACTTGCCTCACCCACATGCATGTTGTTCCATTTGCTAAATATGACATTCATTATTTGTGTGCATGATCATCCACTTATTCTTACACTCAGTATCAGCATGCATTCATTGTCCTATTTTCTTTCAGTTTCTCGTCGGCAAGTCGGGCCAACCTTGGCCTGGACTCTGCCTTCACCAAGGTTGCATTGTGCAATCTGCAGAAGGAAGGCTCTTCCTTCCTCTCTAGAGATGTGCATTTTTTCCCAACACTGGCCTCTAAGACTTTTTTGCCCATTTTTAGAGGACAGTGACTACTTGGCCCAGGAAATTACACAAATCAACCCCTGGGCCTATAGTCCTTCCCAACTATAATTTCGCATTGCACAATCCCAACAACGAGCAACTAGACTGGACTATGCATTACTTAGTTCTAGGAACTATTTAGTCTCCCAGTAGCCCAGACTGTGCCTTTCACAATATTGGCAGTTAGTCTCTCGACCTCCCGGCTTAAATTGCAAGTCAGTTCTCATGTTCATTTTGGTTTTCGAATAATAGATTGCTTGCGATGAGTGTTTCCATGTCTCTAGCTATTGCAGGTGTTCATCTGCCTCTCATCAATGCATGTACAATGGTTTCCAGAGGGCAGAGTCAAAAACACCATTCAGAGCACACTTGGAGATGCAGTCAATCAAATGTCTATGAGCTTGTGTACTCACGAAGATATCATGTTCTTCATAGATAAGGACATCAAGATATGACAACAACAATATCACAGCAAGCAGCATCATGAACAATAGCTAAAGGCAGCATACTGAATTCATCGAACGCGGCTAATGGAGTGAACAAAACGAATGCAGCAAATGCAATGAATGCAAGAGGAAGGTTGTTGACAACATAGGGGCAGAACAAAGTTGCAAGCTCAAGATGATGAAAGAAACATTGGAGACTCAGGTTATGAGGTAACGACGCAACATGATGATCGCGGGTAGATAGGGAATGGAACAAAGAAGGAGTTGCATTTTCTAAAGCAGCAACTCAAGGAAGAACATGAAGTTGCACAGATAGACAAGTGAGTTGTAGTAGGAGTAGGAATAGTAGTGGGTGCAACATGCACTCACATATGAAACTACGCCTATACCAGTTAAAGATACATCCTAGTATCTGGCAAGGAGCATACATGGTGAGCAGTGTTGTTGATCACAGGCAAGGGATTCAGCAACATGCATCCTGTTGTGTGCATGCATGTAGCCCAACCCATTCAGCACACTCACCAAGGCAAAGACAAGAAGCAATTCCAACTGGAGTTGAACATGTACTTCAGCATGTTGATGCGCATGACCACCAACACACACTTGAATATCAACACGAAGACTATGCAGTGGTGTGTTTTTGGTTCAGCCGCACCCAAGAATACCATGCACAGGATAACAAATGAGTTGGATGAAGGGGCTGAACCAATGCACCAGTTGCAATAGAGGCAAGAGTTCGCTTCAACAATATGTCACCATGAGGTGCATGCACACCATCATGGATGACCAAAGCCTGGCATCAGCTCACCACCTTCACCATCATAAGAATGTCAAAGAGTTGGTCTCATCACAGTGGACCGAGTGTCAATGATGTCTTTCTTAGCTTTCTCAATCCATGTTGTTTCACATGAGTACATGTGCATTGTAACATTGAGTCATGTCAAGTGTAAGTCAAGTGTCAATGGTTGGATGTAACAGTCACAGAGTAGGTGAAGAGTCATGAGGGTGGTTGAACTGTCACACAGGGGAATGTCAAGGGTCACCCCACCCTTTGCTATAAATAGTCCCTCATAACTCATTGTAAGGGATTTTGGTCAGCCAAGCTTCTATTAATACTATCTTGAAAAAAGCTTGGACAATATTGTAACGCGCCATGGCTTCTCCACTACACGGAGCTAGTTCATATCTTTGGAGAAGCAATTAGATGTGGTTGTAACATTTCATTGTTGTGGCTAGCAGGTTTACATGGATGTATTGTATGATTGGAACTTACCGTTCTTTATATAATAAGAGCCAACATGTTTTCACACATGTATTGTATCTATTGTAAGGTTGACCTTTAACACTTGTAATGCATGTTGCTTTAACCTGTGTTCTACATCTAAATTGATTCATTTGTTGTAATGCATAATATATTAACGGAAATGTGTTGCATATGCTATTAATTTTGTCCCATCTATGTCAACTTCTCTGTTGGACCTCAGACAGACCTTTCACATCTACCTTGTTGTAACAATCATTGCACTCGTTCAGACTAATCCTTGAGTGTTGTATATGTTATCTTACCTTGTATGTCATGACTACCGCATCCGAGTGGGCAGCACTGCCAGAAGCTGTGTATGTCTTGTGTGTGTGTTCCTAGCTGAGGTAGGACTAATCCCTTTCAACCTGGAACTCACCTTCACCCTCATCTCAACCCACCCATGTTAGAACCTCTCATGCACCTTCCTTAACTCATTACAGTAGAAACACCCTTACTATTGACAAAATTATCTTACTTTCCTTTGTGCGACATCACGGTCAAGGCACCTATATACGACTCACTGCTAGGACTCCTACACCAAATGGTCTGAGGTCTAATTGGGACTTTTACTAGGGTGATCACCTTACATGTTGGCGGGTCTAGCACTGTCAACATTTTGGCACTATAAGGAGGGCTAGATGACAAGCTAAGTCCCCACATCTGTTTTGAATCTCTACAGATCTATCATGACTCACTACTGAGCTGCAATTTCAGATTGTATGTCTTATGGAAATGATTTCAACATCTTGAAACACTCTCGGATAACTTGTCTCATAAAAATTTTGATGGTGGAGGCTACGTAGCCTTGGTAAGGCACATGGTCATCGTTGTAGGCTCATGTGAAAGACATGGATTCTTTGAAGAATACATGAGTTTTGCAGTGTTCATCTACACCCTTCGAGGGCACCCAATGCATTGGTGTGCCACATTGCCCAAAAAATATATTTATTCTCTTGCTCATATGTTCGTAGAGATAGACCGTGCCATTAATCACTATGACCATAAAGCACTCAACAAAGAAATTCTAAAATTACAAAAAGCACCTGATGAATCCATTGAAAAGTTTCACACATGCTTTTGTAATCTTGCATATAGATTCCTGGAAGATGATATTGATTGGAATTTATTGATGGAAGATTTGAGCATCTTCTTCACATATCCAAACCCTACTCAACACACTTCGGTGATGGAGCTACGCAATCACAGGCAGGCATAGTTGTTGTCACAAGTGATTGTCTACCTTCACCTCATCAAACAGCTCCACCACCGCGGAGTGATGTGGGATATCATGCACACACCTTGGTTGAACTGTCACATCCTCCCACCCCACCTGCTCTTAAGAATTGCACATATTTGACTTGCAAGCCTATTGGTTGTTATGTGGACTCCTTCCCTCAACCTTCGTCCTCATGTTCTGTTGATCCTCCAGATTGTACTGTGTTGTATTCACCCACTTTGGACTTCTCACCTATTGTGAACAAGGATCAAGCTGTCGAAGGAGTTGGGGTTATGCAGCAAACTTGTGCCATCATTCATGATGAGTATGTGTGGAAATCTAAAGAATATCCCGCGGTGAAGGATGACTCCCTTCTAGCCGTGCCTCCTTCGCTTCATCCTGACATCCCTTGTGATTCTTCCAATGTGTATTTCCCCTTTGAAAACTCATTTTTAGATGCTTCTACTTCTGATCATTCACAGGACACCTTAGATAACAGTCTACCAATATAGTGCGGAGAGGACACATATTCCTTGGAAAATCCATTCAATTTGTCATTTATCTTTCTTGAAAACACAGAGGGTGAACATCTTTGCTTCTCATCTACCCCTCTACCCGATTCATCAAATCATGAGGATGCTGACAAACATCTCAAATTTTTTATCGTGGTTGTCATGATCTATTCACTTCTTGATATGATTATGATGTTGATTCAACCATTGTTAATCTATCTAAGACACTAGTCTATGATGATCTATTTTTCCATGAGGTTGAAACCCCCCAGACTGTCGAGGCACTTCAGCCCGAGCTGATGGTTATGTCAGGCCCTCACTATTTTGAGGTTGGTTTCACTTCTGATCAGAAAATTTTTGAAACACTCAAGGCTCTTCATCACTCTCTACTCTACATAGAAGATCAACCAAACACCCAGATTTCCCTTCCTCCACACGAACTACACGATCCCATCGCTCATGCATTGGAGGAATATTACATAGCAAGCACACATGTACAACATAAGTGGTCTACCTTTCTCACGCTTTCTTGCATGTCACAGTCAAGAGAATTTATACATTCAACATCTTCATACAACAAAACACAAGATCATGGCAGCACCACAGAATGCTTGTCATGCACTTTCAATCATCTTAATTCTGTGGTTGCTTGTAAGCTCAGTCTCTGTTTTTCTTCACTGTTATATCTTTCTTGTTTGCTGGTTCGTACAACTATCTTTTTCGTGAACCATGCCTTCACCAACATGGGTCAATGAATGTGTCAGTGGCTACATTGGAAGTATTACTTCACGTGAGAGGACCCATGCACTGTTAGCTTAAGAGTAGGAGTAGTGTTTGCTTTTGAGTTATTTTCTTCCATGCTTGTTTTCTTACTTTCTTTGTTTGATGGTTTGTTTTCTTGCTTGTTTTCTTACTGGATTTTCTTTCACTTTTGCTTATGCTCTTTCTTTTCTTTATTGTTTCGTATAGTTTGCTTGTTTTGTTTGTAGGATAGTTTTGCATGAAAATAATGTATTACTCTTGAAATTAGCTGGGTGATGTACAAGAGGGCTTGTACAGTTATCACTACTTGGTTATCTGTCATCTTGCCTCTGTATGAATAACTTGTTTCTTTTAGACCATGATACGTCGAAGGAAAATACGTACTATTCAAAGTGAACCTTGGTGAAAACACAACACTTACTAACTAGTGTCACCTACTCTACTCGGTTGTTTTTGGGTTAACCCTTATCAGCTCAGTCAAGTAGTGTAAGGTGAGGGGGAAAACCTTAACAGGCACATCATAGATATAATGAACTATTTATCTATTGGAACAACCTCTTCTGCTCTCAATAATTTGGGATCCCTCTTCTACCTATGAAATGAATAAGTGCTATGCACAGTCACAAAAATGAAAAAAGTAAAAAAGTTTGAAAAAAAAATGAAAAATGAATAAGGTGAAAGAAGAGAAAGCCTTACAATGTAGAGAGGTGATGCAAGTAACTCCGTCGGGGTAGTGACCAGGCTCACTAGCATTGGAGCCATGCTTGTGTTCCTATGTGACTCCACTGGGATACTGTCCAAGACTACTGGCAGTGGGTCAACACTAGAGATGAAACTAAGACTCTGGTGACTATACTGCTTGTGCATCAATATACCCCTCAACCCCAATCTAAATAACTATGTTGAATTGGCTTGGAATGTGTGTGAATCTACCAAGAGTCTGGCAAATGCTACATCTTACAATCAAGCTAGTGTGAAACCGAGAGGAGATGAGAAATAAACTATGCTTCCAGAGGTGTTAGGCTTTCTTTTCATGAACAAGGTCAATTCAGAGAGTTAGATTTCTATTAGTGTATCGCCAAGTGTTGTAGCACCTACAACCACCCTCGAAAATTTTTCCACAGCTTCATTTTGAAGCCTCCCTTCCAAGCTTCACAGTAGCTTGCCTTGCTTCGTCAAATTCATAAGTTTCATTGCCTTTCTTGCACAAAGGCAGCCTGTCGATCACAACTTGATGCATTCCCCTCATAGGTTGTTCACCTAGACTTAGTCCAGCTGCAGGTTGAGCAGCTTCCCCAAGAAAATTGCGCATTCCCAGAGGGCAACCAGCCTTCCCTCTAGAAATTGCACAATATTGTCTGGCAGCTTACTAGGCTCCAAGATTGCATAATTCTGTCAATCAACACTCCCAGTAGGAATTGCACAATTTTCCCCAGCAAGGCTGCTCAACCCAGAATTTGCACAAATCTAGGTAGCAATCAGCTGCTCTACCCATAAATTGCGCAAATCTCTTTGGCAGCCAGCCCAACTCCTAGCCAGAAATGTGCATTTTTCTCTAGCAATCGAGCAATCTCTTGCATGTGCAGCTGAAATGACCAGTTCCCTCTAGGACTGAGAAAAACTAACTTGCATTATGGGTTGATTCTCCCAAGGCAACATGCAAGGGCATCCCTTGTTTCAAGGATCTATGTTTAACAGTTGGAGGTTACATGCAAGGATCATTTCAGAAACTTCTCACCAAGTGTCGCTTTCCCTAGATTTGTGGCATGTGCGTCACAACCTCGATGTTTTCAAAACTCATCAACCGGACACTTTAGAGCTCATTCCTCACATCAACCTTGCATCTCTCACACCCCACATCACATCTAGGTGTAGTCAGCACATTCAACTCAGCCTACTTTGGGGTAAGCCCACTTCCCATGCCTTATGTTGCATTTCTATCACTTTTTGTTTTTTCGCTTGTATGAGTATTGTTTTCTTGATTTCGTTGAACGCCGTCTCAATTTTCATCAATATCTCACTGCTGTCACATGCATGAAACTGTTTTCCACGAACGATAACCAATTCGATGACTCACCTCACCCACATGCATGTTGTTCCATTTTATGAATCTGAGATTCATCATTTGCATGCATGATCATTCACTTATGCTTACACTCAGTATCAGCATGCATTCATTATCCTATTTTCTTTCAGTTTCCCGTCAGTGAGTTGGGCCAACCTTGGCCTATACTCTGCCTTCACCAAGGCTGTGTTGTGCAATCTAGGGAAGGAAGGCTCTGCCTTCCTCTCCAGATATGTACATTTTTTACCAGTGCTAGCCTCTAGTACTGTTTTGAGCATTTCTGGAGGACAGTGACTGCTTGGCCTAGGAAATTGGCAAACCAGTCCCTGGGCCTGCAATCCTTCCTAGCTGGAATTGCACATTGGACTATCCCAGTAGCCAACAGCCAGACTGGACTATACATTGTGCAGTTCCAGTAGCTAGTCAGTCTCCCAGCACCCCATACTGTGCCTTGCGCAGTCTTGGCAGTCAGTCTCCCAACCTCTCGACCGGAATTGCGCAACCTTCATGATCAGTCACATAGGTATGTTGCAAGTCAGTTCTCAAGTTCATTTTGGTTTTCGACTGACAGATTGCTTGCCATGAGTGTTGCCATGTCTCTAGTTACTGCAAGTGTTCATCTACCTCTTAGCAGGTAGGTACAATGTGTTATGGGAATAAGTCCCCTAGGGCTTTGGGTCAAAACTCTATCATAACAAGAGTAATCTGCAGTAAGAAACATGCATATAACTCAGGCAACATGCTTAAATAAACAAACTATGTGTGGATGAACATACCCGGATGTCCTTCATTTGGGTTGTCCCAGCAAGGTTCAGACCCTCTGCAACTCCTGATGATCTTCGAATCTACAAGTCAGCCAATCTGAGCATACATAGTAGCATATAGATAAATCATTTTAATGAAGTCAACTGTATATCATATAAGTAAGATGATTAGTTATACATCTAAATGAAATTCATATATGAGTTATAACAACATCTGATGCATAAACAAGGTCAATCTCTGGAATAAGACAACTTTTCTTTTTATTGTAGAAAACTATAATAAACATGGAAAGAGTTCACTTGAGTCTTCCTCTTCTAGATCCAAGCAGAACCGTCCTCCAGGTCCATCTAGTCCTAGTCTTCAATGGCCTCCTTCCATAACCAGTACCATGATATCTCAAGCAAGTGGGATAATATCAAAACTCAAGGAAATGAGTGTTTCCTAAACTTGGGGAAGTGCTTGAAGCACAGGGATACTTCAGACTTGATTAGGGGATAATCTCAATAAAGTAATTATATCTCTTCTCTCCTCCTTAAGGCCTTCCCATAGAAGTCTTTTTATACTTCTCCCAATTATTTTTTTAGTTGGGGAATAGTTGGGAACAGTTGGGCCATGGGCACTAGGAGGTAATCAACAGGTAAAACCCATGAAATCTGCCCATAGTTAAGGAGATTTATTTTTTTTAAATATTTTAACACATATACGCAGGTTGGGTATTGACTTAGCCCACATGTACATGCTTTTATCATAGGGAAAAGTAGAGTACAAGGAGTAAAACACTATTTTTAAAATATTTGGACCAAGTTTGGAAGGAGGGGTTTCCCTAGGCCATAAACCAAGCATCACAAATACCAAAGGTGATATTTGGAGCTATAACAGATGCCCCCTAATATATGAGGTCAGAAGGGGTACATGATGGCCGAAATGTATTAAGTATATGGAAATGAAATCTCTCAAAAACTGAGAAGGACTTCACCAGACTCCAACCTACCAAGCCATCAAAAAGAAGATCAGAAAGAAATAGTTGTTTGAGGTGGGCATACCCATGCTCAGAGAAAGTATATAATGTCCGCATATCAAGTATAAATGACTGAAAGTACATAATGAATCATCTGATCATGATTGAACAAGTACATGTCTGAACATCACATATATAAGAAGATGATCAATGAAGTTGATCACTGATGTCAAAAAATGATCCCGATAGTACCAAATGAACATGATGGAATAAGATGATACTACATCGAAACTTGGATGCCAGCATATAAGATGTCTTTGAGAAGGACTGCAACATATACTTTGGATGATGTCAACTAGTAGCAATAGGAGCAATTGAAAAGTGAACCAAAGAATGCTGATGCAACCCGAGGTCTTCACCAACTACCGTGGTACATTCCTACATAATGGGAATAAATGATCTTAAGTCAACCATGTGAGAAATCATTTGATTACCAGTCATTGATGTATACCATTAACAAACGCGTGACTACTGACCGATAATGATAATGAGAGTCAAGATGCCCAGTACAATCTAATAAGTGTGAATGAATAAGCTGAGGTCGAACACCTGGAAGAATCTACCAGTTAAGGGAAAATGATGGTTTCCCACTATCGATAGCGAAGGAACTACCAATGATGACTTCAAACCCCAAGGTACTACCAAATGGACTCTAGATCTTTGCCCCAGAGCAATGAGTCATAGTTGATAGGGAAAGATCTGTTATAAGGAAGGCATTAAGGCATCCTTTATCAATCTAGGGCGAGTGCAACCCGTAGGCCAATAATGTGGAAGGAAATAGACGAAACAAGATGTAGTAACCCAACTAAAGCACGTTTTCGGCATACACAAGATGTAGATAGTGCATGATAGAAACCCTCTAAACCAACCAATAATGAAAGCTAACACAAAGGTGAGGAATCCACCAATAGGGTCAAATGGAAACCAAGGCACTGAACAAATCCCAATTTGTGATAATGAAAGCTGAAGTCAAACACAAGGGAAACCACTCAGTCAAAGACCCATGATACTGATCGATTTTGAGCACAAGGTGACCTATCAATAATGAAAATAGGGCCAGGGTGTGGCTCTAGGCCTACCCTCAGAGAAATATGTCATCGTTGATAAGGACAAGACCCGCCAGCAAGAAGTCAATGGAGACCTTCTCAAACCAGAACGAGCAAAGGACCAATATAACTGATGTGATGACAAATAAGAAACTAACAACCAAGGATGGCTGACTGAAAAATAGGTCAAGAGACATTGTAGAGAGGCCGACTCAGGCTTACTTCCCTTGAACAAAAGCACGAGTCAATGGTGACTATGTGGTAGCATATGATAACTCTGTATAAGTTCGTCATGTAGGAGGCATGAACAAACTCTCCATATGATTGGAAGAGATAACCAATTAGAGGAGAATTGAATCAATAACAAGGTTAAAGCGTACCTAAGTCAAGCTAAATCCCTCCCAAAATGGAGGAGAGACTTTCTTTGGAGTGCTTTGTTCAAGGGAAACACAACTAACTCTAGCTACCAACAATAGATGGAAATATTGTCCCATTCCCGCTCTTTTTGGAATATATAATTTTTTGTCCTTTTCTTTTAAGTTGGAAAAATAATAAAATAATGCTATAGTAGAGTGGAAAGAACAAGTGTCAGCGAAATAGATGATTTAGTTCCAGGGATGGGAACAATCCTATGCTTAATGTAGGGAGGTGAAACTGGTCAAGGACACTCAAAGGGATGTTCCTTCCACAGATCAAAGGGTGTGTCAAGTTACAGAAGCTAAGTGATTAGAGGTTTGAGTTTGCAGTAGACATGGTCAAATAAGTGGCTTAAACATGAGTTCAAGTGAAGCTGACTCAAGGCCAAAAGGTGCAAATAGTCAAGATGCAATGCAGCAGTACAACTCAACACAAAGGAGCCTCTAGGGTATAAGGCCAGAACGAAGCGAAGAAGCAAACAGAAATGAGTCTTTAAAACACAAATCATGGTGGTACTAAAGAGGACTCCTGAGCCTACTCAATATAATAGCATGGGCAACAAATGTCAGTGAGGTGCTAACTACGATGCCCATGTAAAAGATGGTTCTACCATCGTGTCATGATTTAAAAATCAGTGAGTGAACATGGTTTACTAACCATAACATGATGGGATCAACCCTATGGCTGGTGTATCGACAAATGGAGGTTAGTATGCAAGCTTTGTAGGTTAGTATGCAAGCTGCAACAGAAAAAATGGTTTCCCTAACCTATATGCCAGTGAGTAAATGATACCTACCATGACGAGTTAGTGGTCATGGAACCGATATGAAATCTCGAAGAAGTGTCCATAATACCTTGAAAAAACAACTTATTCCCGACAATCCAATCTCACAAGTTAAAAGATTCATGACATGAAAAAAATCAAGTTTTGAAAAAATTTGACATTTTCGAAGTTATAAAATGACCCTTTGACTCACCATTTGTACCATTTGTGTTGAGAGAAAAAGATGTGGAGAAGAAAGAGCAAACTTTCTCCCCAAAGAATTGGACCAGTCAAATTGGATCAAAATTATTTGGTAACCCCCAATTCAAGCTTGCATTACTTTATGTTTTTTTTAGAAATTTTTATTAAGGTTTGACCATAGGAATTTATGTTTAAAATTTCAATGCGGCATATATGTGGGTTGGATGTTATAAACCTACATATACGAAGGCCCTACACATGAATGTGTGTGAAAGGAACCCGTGTATACGTGGTTTGAAATTTAAACACAAAAATCTAATGGTTGAAACTCAATTTTTTTCAATATGACAATCACATGGAGAGAGAGGGAGCATACTACCATTGATAATGAAGTTATGAATGATCAACAGCCATTAGATGCATTGAGGTGATGTGGCTTGTTGAAAATTTTCAAAATTCCCAACATGAAAGGAAACACTTGTTTGCTTGAAATGCCAATCCACTATTGGAGTGTCGAAGATGATGCATTTATGATTGATCAAATGCCTTTGAGGATAGAGGTGGAGGATATTTACTTTATCACTGGTCTCTCTCAAAGAGCAGAAGTTGTACATTTGACTGGTCAGACACGAGGTAGTCTTTTTGTGGAAGACTACATTCACATTTACTATCCTAGGCACCCGGAAAAAAATGGAAGTCAGATTCCAATAAAACATGTGGAGAGCTTGTCCTTGAGGATTCTACTATTCAACATCACCAGGATAAGTGGATCAACCTCATTGCAACAAGCTTCATGAGTATCCATGAGCTTGGTCGTGGAGTGCCTCACCACTTTTTTTGACTGGTGTACACCTCTTCTTACCAATATGAAGAGTCAGTGGTCCTCCATTCAGAAAGGTCAGACCAAAAATTTGGATATGGGACCATTTTATGCTCCTTCTTCTTCAAGAAGGTGTCTGGGTTGTGTCGTAGAGTATCAGTCTCTATCAATAGCCCCCGAGATCCTCATATGGGTAGGTGGGTTGATTTTTGAAACAACTTGGAGGCGAGGACGTGCCAAGGACTACTTTTGATGATGAGTTTTTCTCCTAGTGGGAACAACAAATCATCGCTATGGACGACTGTCCCTATGCTGGCATGGATTTCAGAGGAGATCCAGACTTGGTGTTGCCACCAAACGCAGCATGGGGTGAGATAGGTAACCATTATTTAAGATTTTATCAATTTTTAATTTTTTTTATGTTTTTTAAATATGAAAATTAACTTATAAATATTTTTTATGGGATTAAAACACTGACATAATAATCATGTTCTAGATGTGGGTCTAGTAAGACTAGACGAATTTCCACAGCACAAGTGTCGTGGAAGAGGTGTCGAAGAGGCGACTAATGAGATATAGAAGGTCTTATATGAAGTCCAAAGAAACTTGGTGAAATTGACTCACCAGGTACCGATGGTGGTCGTAGAAGACCTACCTGAGGAGACACAACACCGCATGGTAGGAGTACCATGAGACTAGGTTCACATACTTCAGCGTGTGGCCAACACAGTAGTCACCTTCTTAGCCGCTCATCGTGAGCCGAGTCAATAGATAGACTGGACATGATTATGGGCATTTAGTCCCAATTTTGTATAATATTTTTGAACACTTTATGTACACACGAGCAGCTTTATGATATATACACAGTTCCAAATTTTTGATGTTTGTTTTTAACTTGATGAATGATTGATATCACAAAAATTCCCAACAAAATATGCACAAAAATATAATATATACAAAGAAGTAATTTCTCGGCCAAAACCTAAGAAAAATACCCCTTGAGGTAGAGCCCATCTGGGGGCTCCACCAATTTGTTCCTAGAGATGTTTATAGGTATAGTTCTTGAGCCAATCAATATATTATCTTTGGCAGATAACTGTGTCAGAGCCAAAGGATTTGAAACTGTACAAACATCACTAGTAAGTAGATTGGGGGACCTAGATTTGAATTCACGCAAAGAAGGACGAAAATATGAATGATGATGTAAATCTTCCAATGGTCGATCTACAATGGTCATTGCTTCGAAAATTGCTTCACCAGATGGAAAAACTGTATCTAAGCAATCCAAAGTAGAAGTGGAGTCGAGGGTCCAAGCAAGAGCCACATCACCATACAACTCCTCCGAAGAAGAAGGAGTGGGATGGTAATCTATATAGTTATCGGTAGATTCATATCTAAGTTCTTCTGCAGACATAAGAGATTCTAGTCTACCTACCTACCTTTCATCTGATGTGGTCCCGGATGAAGGTAAGGTCCCAAGATCCAAAAAATAATGAGTTCGAACAAACTCTTTCCATAAAGGCTCCTTAGAGGATGAAATTGTATTGATTTTAGTTGTAAGAGGGGGAAGATCAAATACACCCATCAAGGAAGAATAAATCCCTACTCCTAAATTCTCTATAGGTTGATGAGGATTATCCACCAATGGGACGATAGAATCTGAAGTTGCATGAGGATCACCTGGAGAATAATCCAATTGATTAACTTCAAAAATTCTCCCATCATGAGGAAAATAGAGGACGCGGAATAAATATGACACTACGATGTCCATTTCATAAATCTAATTCCTCCCTAAGAGGATATTGTAATCTAGGTTGGCATCAATGATTTCTACTTTGATATTAATGACCTTTCCTCTAACACATATAGGAAAGGCCGGGATAATCCTGTGTGGCCTACGAGAATGTCTGTCAAATGCTATCAAGAGAGTGGGTGAAGGAACAACTATAGGTGATCCAATTGCCTTCCAACACGAGATAGACATTACACACATGGAAGCTCCCTCATCTATAACTGTCCGAAAAATATTGGTTTTCCAGTAAGTAGACTTTATTTGGAAAGCCATATGATAAGGAAGTCCCTTTTTGACATTGAGCGTATCAAAAGTGAGCACTAAAGAGTTTTTTGGATCTACTACCCTCATTGTCAAAAGCAAAGAACTTCCTTGAGTAGGACACGACTGGAGTACCTCTAAAGAAGACATAGCGCAAGGACTTTGAGCTAGATCTTCTACAATCGAGTAGTTCTGGGTTGCCCTATCATTAGGGTTAATAGTCGAACGTTTGGCAGAACCTTTTGGTATCCGAGGTATAGACTCGAAAAAGGGTCGCTCAATATGAAGTGGGTCCATAGTTCAGAGGATAATCTTTGTTCTAAAAAGTATTTAAGGCTATCATGATCCGTTTTTACCTTGAAGTGTCTTCCCATTAGGTAGGGTCACCATTTCTTAAGTGCATGTAGTATTGCCAACATTTCCTTCTCATAAATAGCTTTGTGTAAAAACTTTCCCTTGATTGGATGACTTTCAAAAGCAATGGGTCTTTCATCTTGCATTAAAACAACACCAATTCCATTTCTTGAAGTGTCACCTTCCACAATAAAGGTTTTTGTGAAGTCCGGTGTAGCTAAGACCGATACTTGGCACATTGCCTCTTTAAGATATTCGAAGGCCTTTGTTGCTTCTGGAGTCCATGAAAATGCATCTTTCTTCAATAATGTTGTTAGAGGTGCTGCTATTCTCACATAATTATTAACAAACTTGCGATAGCACCCTGTCAACCCGAGAAATCCTTGCAGATGCTTTATGGATGTGGGGATTTTCCATTCCTTAATGGCTTTAATTTTGCTAGGGTCTACCTTAACTCCTTCATGAGATACAATATGACCCAAATATTCCACCTCTTGTACTCCAAAGAAACATTTGGATCTTTTTGCATATAATTGTTTCTCCTCAATAGTTGTAGCACCCTGTCAACATGTTCAACATGATCCTTCCAAGACTTGTTGTAGATTAGTATATCATCAAAAAATACTAACACAAATTTTCTAAGGAATTGTTTGAAAATTGAATTCATCAAACCTTGAAATGTTGAAGGTGCATGGGTAAGGCCAAAAGGCATGCAAAAATTCATAATGACCCTGATGAGTTCTAAATGTTGTTTTCGGAATGTCTTCAATCTTCATTCTGATTTGATGATATCCTGAACGAAGATCCAACTTGGTAAAGTAAATTGATCCATGCAATTCATCGAGTAATTCATCAATGACATGAATGGGGAACTTATCTTTAATAGTGAGCTTGTTGAGCTCCCTATAATCTGGACACATGCGCCATGATCCATCCTTCTTGTGCACCAATACTACTAGAGCTGAGAAAGAACTTTGACTCAGTTGAATTATACCGGCCTCTAGCATTTCTGCAACCATACATTCAATTTCACTTTTTTGGACATAGGGATATCTGTACAGCCTGATGTTCGCAGGAACACTTCCTGGAATCAGATGAATAGCATGATCATGATCACGCATAGGTGGGAGACCTTTGGGAGTCTCAAATACCTTTCGTACATGTAAGCTGCCCTTTTGCATTTACTCCTTACTTACGAATATCTTACACACTTATTTAGGTGTGTGTGGTGGATGGGCAAAATGACATCGCTATTACCTTTCTATATTCATACCTTTATGAATGGAAGTAGAGTGGGTGGCTGGCACAGAAAAAATCTGTCATCGGATCGTGCATATTTAGGGCATTTAGTCATCTTTTAGGGGCTCAGTTTGAGGAGGCATTGAAGGCCCTGCTGGGGGAGAATCTACCTGAGCCTTTCCAAACCCTCTTGGAAGATGTGAGTGAGAGTGAGGGTGAAGAAGAGGTTAGTTAATAATAATATGAGATAACAGGTTAGGTAGGTATTTCTAAAAGGAAGGCCCAGGAATATATAACTGGAAAAAAGTATATGGTGCAAAAATATCCTAATTGATATGAATTTCCCGATATTTTGGAGATCTGGAGAAATAGATGGTTCTGATGTGGAAACATCTAGCGAGCATAATTGTGCAATTACACCTCTTTGCTCCTTTTTTAGAAGCTTTGTCATACCATTAGAGCTTATTACCTTTCCTGGTTTCCCTGCAATACCCCTTAATTCAACTTCCTTTCCTTCCGTAGAAAATCTCATGAAACATTCTTGAAAATTAAAAGTTATTGTACCCAGGGATTGTAGCCATTAGACTCTTAGTACAACATCAGCACCTCCCATTGGAATGGAAAGCATTGGGCTAGTCAATACATATTCTCCCATGGATAGCTTGATATTATGGCACTTTCAGAGCAATTTATTGTTCCTCCATTTGCAATCATCACTTGACACTCTGGTGCTGGATATAGGAAGCAATTCAATTCTTTTGCTACCTTACAATGAATAAAATTGTGGGTGCTTCCTGAATCAATCAAAACTATTACCTTTTTCTTCTTGATTTGTCCTTCTATCTAGATGGTTTGAGGAGTGGTAATTCCCGCCAATGCATTACAAGATATGGTTGGATTTATTTGTTCTTCACCTAGGCTTT
>APFE031099995.1:1866-6866 GCA_000404065.3 Pinus taeda
AGGGTTGCTGGGTGGAAGGCCGACCTTGCTGGACGTAAGGCGGGCCTGGTTGCCCAGAAGGGTTCCCTTGCTGGTTTACGGGTTGACCTTGTTGCCCGTGAGGTTGCGCCTAGTTCCCGTAGGGCTGCCCTGAAGGGTAGCCTTGTTGGGTACCTGGTTGGCCTTGTTGGGCGTTGGGTTGTCCCGAATTCCCTGAAGGTTGCCCAAAATAAGAGAACGGCGGACCACTCGAGACCAAAGGTTGTCCTTGTGGGCCTCCTTGCTGACCAGGGAAGTTTTGACCTGTAGACTGCTGCCCATAATCAGGCTGCACGTAAGGTTGCTGGCCCTGGTAAGGTGGTCCTTGTTGTCCTTGACCTGGGTGGTATATACCGCCACCATATCCGGTGGTGCCCCAATCCACGTTCAAAGGAACGGAAACTTCATCATAAGGAGTTTGAGGCAAAGAGGTGTACAAATGATGGTTCTCGGCATCATAGTACAGACCTTGACTATCCAGGTTTTGAACATTACGCAAGTATTCAAAGTATGCCTCTTCTTCTGTCATGAATTCAGAAGCAGGAGGAGCACCACTTGCAGGGTGCACAACTCTAGAAGAAGGAGACGGTTCATCATGTTCTGGTGGACCGCGAGATGGGCCTCCTGTAGAAGCGACAGCGGATGAGGCTGTGACCGTGCTCACAACTGGAGTTGATTCCGCGACACAAACGGTCGGGTTAGTGGGGGCTGCCGTAACGGCAGAATGAGGGGCTTGGGAAACAGACGGTCCCGTGGTAGGGACGGTGTCACGACCCCAAAAGAACTGTCGAGCATCCTGTAATGATCTGTAATGCCTTGGCAATACTTGCCCAGAAGACGTGACGATGACAGGAGATGTCGCCGGAATGGGCATATCTATGCTTGACATAACGGTTGGGCCACTAGACACTGGAGAAGCGTCGCCCATATCGGATGAAGCCATCGAGGATGGGGTACCGACAGGGGTGGCAGGTTGAGACCCGTCAGAGGGTCCCCAAATAGGGTTATAAAAGTACTCGTAAAACTCGTCTCCTGGAGCTCGCGAATTCAGCGGCTGTACGCTTGGGATGATGGGAAAAGCGCCACAAACCGGAGTCTCGGGGGCAACAGAAGATGGGGACCCTTCTTCACTCGGGATCGAGGACGGAGTTGATGGATCCGCCATGATGTCGCAACAAAGACCCTAAAGAAGCTAACGGCAAACCTACTCAAACTAAACGCACACAAGATCAACCGGGAAATATTATCGTGGCCAAATTAATTTTAAGACACAAGAACAAAACTTGACCTTTTCATGTTTCAAGAGTCGAGAAAAGGACGAAAAGATGACTCTATCGCCTTCGAATGTTTAACGAGCACGAAGTGACAAGACGCTCGCTTACACCTTTTATGTTAGACAGTCTGAAAAGGATCATAAGCTGACTACTCTGGAAGTTCTAGGCAAAAGGTTTACCAAGCAACCCGTAAAACTGCTTATACACCTTTGCAATCATATGAGAACCAAGGACTTCCCGTACTGCAGTCAATCTTCCCGAATGCTGTGTTCGGTGCGTTACGGTTCACACAAGGCGGCAGACTCAGCTTCCTATGGATAAAGGATGCAAACCTAATGGAGTCTCCCCATATATACGCGACGGTACGTGGGAGCCCAATCCGTACTAGCACTTATCGTCTCACCGTGGAGGAATCACCCAACCACTCAACGTTAAGATACCAGGTTTAAAGACGCCGGAACACGTCTCTAGCCTAGACCTCTAGATGTTTTCGTTAAGTTCCAATGCGTTTTTAGATAAATTTGGTTTATTTTACAGTTGATCTTGAATTAGGTTTCAGTATGAGGTCCTACCGTATGATCTCTCAAAAACACCTAAATGCAACTATATGCCAAAGATCATCATTTTGTTCGATGAATTCTAGCTAGAAGAGAGTTAAGAACCTTTCAAACAAACAAAATGACTTCAAGCAATCATGCAACCTAATGCAACTAACAGCAAGGAAACGAAATTTTTCTTTTGAAAACACGGAATAACGAAATGATCTTTTCCTTTCAACTATCAATGCAAAAGATACTAGTTTGCTCTTCTTTTTCAATGACATAAAAGTTCTTTCCAAATGAATTAGAGAGATAGCAACACTAAGTGAAAAACTAAATCACTCAATGCACACACCAGACAATTCCCAAGTCACTAAAACCAGTTTCCCAAATCGAAGGAAAACGAGGGCTTATGAGCTATTGTAATCTAAGCTCAAAAAGACAATGAGGAATCTTAACGGAGGAAAGCAAGCCGCTTGGAACACAACCAAACACTTTCAACAATCACCAAACAATCGTGAAGACAAAAACGAAGGTGGCTGGCCAACCAAGAACACCAAATCCCGGATGGGAGGCTAGACACACACAACCACTAGATGCCCTAGGGTTTGAGTGTGAAATCAATGGAAATAAGCGAACACCCACAGGATGAGAGTTCACGACCAGACAAACGACGGCCTAACACGCTTCAGTATTTGTAAAAGTTAAGACAAAACATCAACCAAGTAGCAAGAGCAAAAAGGAAGGCTTTGCACACACTGAAAACAAACGATAAGCAAGCTCTCGTGGAACGAGGTCTCGCAAGCAATCGAGTCACAGTTCAAACAAAGTTATCAAGCCAAAAACCAAGTAGAAAAAGCAGGAGAAAGCCAAAACCAAGAGGTTCAGTAGGTCAATTTGGACAAAAAGAATTTTTACAGGATCAGCGCGGGTGACCCTATAGCAACAAGGCGATGACAGAAAAGTGTCTGTAGCAACTTTGCGCTGTCAGTGCGGAAGGACACGAATAAAGGGCGTTGGCCCGAAAAACCAGGTCAGCGCGACTGTCTGAATATACAAGCGTGACGACAGGGACAACAAAGAAGACAGGATGCGATGTCAACGCAGCTGTTTTAAAATAAAACGCGCTGAGGCTGAAAAGCAAATCAATTCGAACAAAGACTTCTAAACCAAAACAACAGGCTTCCAAGGCAATTGAGGTAGTCCCTAGGGCGAACCCAGAAACAAACCAACAGCAAAACAATCTCCAAAACTTCGACAAAGGAGCAATAATCAAAACAAAGGTGACACACAAAGAGACAGGCAAGCTCCCCAACGGAGTCGCCAAATTGTTGGTGAGGTAAATCCCCTCTACGGATAGAGGCGATCCCTACTAGCCCAACAGGGGTCTAGCAACAATCAAACAATGCTGCACCGCAGGTTCCTAGTTGTAATTAACAAGTGGGTAAGAGCAACCTACTTGGATTCCAACGCTATGTTTGTCGAAGAGATAATCCTCTCGCTCCTTCGCTCCAGCCGATCAAAATTCCCCGCTATCCTCGCGGACGAACACCTGCACAAGCAAAGAGAGGGCAAACAAGAGCATAAAATCTACTAATAACAACTATGTATCAGTCAGGAAGGATACAATTTGCATTAATCATTCATAGGACAAATGGAAATGGAACCATAAGAGCAGTCATCTATCTTTATTAATCATAAAATAGAGTAAGGTACAACCGAAGTCCTGACGCTGAGTCCTTCTCTAGAGGGTCCAGCCAGCATGTCTTCCAAGCATTCACCTTTGAAGCAAATCTCCCAAGTCAAAGAGGTCTCTCTCTCACATACAAGGCAACAAGCTCATGACCTTCCTCAAGCTCACAACAATCCTCACACAACACACCAAATGCCTACAAAGAGCAGCACTAAAATGCACTAAGAATTCCTCAATCAAAGTCTATATGTTCCAAACTAGCTGCTCATGGGCAATGGAGGAGACTTATAAAGAGAAGGATTCTCCATGAATAGGTAAAGGATGAGCTTTCCCCCAAGATAAGTGGATGGTCAGTCGAACAGACATACCAGAGAAAGGATGGCGACCTCAACAATGCTAACAACCAAGTCTGGAGGGATCTGGAAGGCTGGTTGTTAGAACAAATTCGCCCAAACAGGATCAGCGTGGGTGAAACACGGGGCTGGCGCACTGACATCGCAGACCAACTACAGAAGAGTTCTGGTCAGCGCTCAACAGGACAAACGGAGGGTGCGCTGTTCGTAAAAATGGGACCAGCGCGGAAAAGACGTGTGCTTCCGCGCTGGCATCGCAATAGCAACACTGACCTCCGCCTGTCAGCGTGGTTATTTTATTAACAGATGCGATGATTCATTTAACTTAGGCAAAGAGGGTTTTTCAGCCATTTTGAGGAGCATGAGTATAGGTGAATGTGGTTTATAGCACAGTAGGGAGGCTGACATGATGGCAGTGACATTTTACTGTGTAACACATAGAATTATAATTATGAGAATCTCAAGTATATTTTTAGATTTAACATGTATAATTTTGCAAATTCAAGCTCACAAATGGGTATAGTTTTTTTGCTATTTTTACCTGCTAGGCAGGTCTTACTGGAGGGTGGTCTCGTGACCTCCTTGTCCTAATGCAGGGTATTCTATCCTAATGCGTAATAATACTTATTCTAATGCATGGGCCTTTAAATAGACACTTCAATCTATATAATAAACTAAATTTCTTTCAACTAGCATTTATTAATCAATTCAATAATTATGTTATGTTACAATGATTATAATAATCTAATTTGAATGTAATGCTCCTATATTTACATAACATAATTATTGAGAATGATTTTTTTCAATATAATAATAATAATTTAATATAACTTAAATGGATATTAACATTATAACCTGCTGTGATTATTATTTTAGAATACATTTAATTGATGAATTTAATAATTCCATTTTAAACTTTATTAAATCAATAATTAAAATATGTAAAAATATTTAATAAATTTAAATGAAACTTATAATTCAAAAATAAGTTCTAACAAATGACAAATAAATAAAATACTCAAAATAATAAAACAAACATAAAAGCTTATTATAATGAAATTTATTTATACCGACATTTAAAAAAAAATGGTTCATGACATATTAATAAATTATATCTGCTAGA
>APFE031099995.1:9366-20426 GCA_000404065.3 Pinus taeda
AATTTGTAAATTAAAATTAACATTTTTCTACTAGTTTTAAGGATTTACCATATTTATGATACACTGGCGGGGTATTAATTCATTACCTTAATTTATATCTCCTCCTGCAGTAACTAGCTTATATATAGTGCGATACATGCGGGTCCATGCATACGTAGCTATCGTATGGAGGTCTCGTATGTATGCTAATACTCGTATTTCATTTATAGGTGGGCCATTATAGACACTTCAAGGTAAAAACAAATCATGATAGTCTTAAATACTTTTTGGAACAAAGATTATCTTCAGCAGAGCAACAAAAATGGGTTACAAAGATGTTGGGTTATGACTTTGAAATCATCTAAAAAAAAAAAGCATAACGTTGTTGTAGATGCACTCTCAGGAAAGGATGAGGATGTGGAAGCATTGCTTTGTGCCATTTCTATTATCCAACCAGATTGGATAACTGAAGAAAGGATGAATGGAAGAATGATGAAGAAGTGTGGATTCTCATTCAAAAGTTGTAGCAAGATCCCAGTACATATGATACATTCCTCTTGAAAAATGATTCAGTATGGTATAAAGATCGTTTATATATTTGTAAGAATTCCCAACTCAAACAAAATATTTTTTTTGAATTGCACACCTCTCCCTTAGGAGGGCACTCTGGATTTTTAAAAACTTACCACGAGGTCAAGAAGGATTTTTTCTCGGATGGCCTTAAATATGATATTCAAAAGTTTGTTGCGGAATGTTTAGTTTGCCAACAAAATAAAGTTGAGACAATTAAGACCCTCGGTCTATTAAAACCTTTAGACATTCCAATTCAACATTGGGAGGAGGTCTCAATGGATTTTATCACAGGTTTACCTAAGTCCGAAGGAAAGAGTGTCATCATTGTAGTAGTTGATAGACTTACCAAGCATGCACATTCTTGTGCATTATCTCATCCATTTAAAGCCAATACAATTTCTATTGCATTTATGGAAACAATTCAAAAGATACATGGAAACCCAAAGATTATTGTAAGCGACAAAGATCCCATTTTCACTGGAAATTTTTGGACTAAATTATTTTCTTATCTGGGTACTCAATTAGATCATAGTTCATCTTATCATCCTCAATCTAATGGGAAAACTAAGATAGTGAACAAATGTTTGGAAGGATATCTTTGTTGCTTTGTATCTGATAAACAAACACAATGTGTCAAGTGATTACCTCTGGCTGAATGGTGGTATAACACTTCCTTCCGTACTGCAGCAAAAATGACCCCATTTATGTCACTTTATAGATACCACCCACCCTCCATCATATTATCTTTAAAAGAATATTCTAAGGTTCAAGTAGTGGAAGATCACATCGAGCATCAACAATAGGTTCTCCAACTGTTAAAGGATAACCTCACTTTGGCACAAAATCAAATGAAACAACAGGCTGATCAACATCGTAGTGAAAGAAGTTTTGATGTAGGCGACTGGATATTTTTACGGCTACAATCATACAAACAAATGTCCCTCAAGCAAGCTAAGAAGGATAATAAATTATCACCAAAACACTATGGTCCTTACAAGGTGTTACAAAAGATTGGTACTATGGCATACAAATTGGAGCTTACAGCATCTTCCCGAGTGCACCCAATTTTCCATGTTTCATGCTTAAAGAAAGTTATAGATGACAAGCTCCCAGTTCAAAAAATATTACCAAAACTTGATGAGGAAGGAAAAATCATATTGGACCCTAAAACAGTCACGGAAACAAGAACCCAATAGCTACGAAATCGAACAATTTCAGAGTATCTCATCAAGTGGAAGAAATTACCCACTAAAGATTCTACATGGGAGGATGAAAATTTTATATAGAAGCATCCCAAACTACTCAAGTGTTGAGGACAACACTTTTTTGAAGGAGAGGGACATGTTAGGTCCCTATAATATTAGTGTAGCCCACTTATTATTATTGTTGTGCCCATGTAGTCCCCATATTATTATTATTGTGCCCCATAGGAGCCCACTATTGTTATTGTCGTGCCCTTACATTATTATTGTTATGTAGGCTATGATTATACTGTGACCCCTTAGACTCCTATACATAGGAATGATGTCTTTTCATTTGTATCATTCAATAATTTTTCATTCATGTGATATAAAGGAGGTTTCCCCTTGAAGAGGCTAAGTTTAAGTCATTGATCTATCTCTTTTTTTTATCTAGTTACATAACACATATCTATTTGTTGTATCCTTAGTTTCGTCAAAGAGTCATCAAGAAGACTTACTTCCCTCTCATGCTAGCTACAACAACACGTATTAGCTCATGCATCCAAATATATAACCAAGAGCCTATCAAACCATGGAATGGATCCATAACAAGAGCACATCATAAATGAGAAATACACCATGCATGTAACCAACATTTAACCAACATAGTGTTAGTGTCGGAATCTTCATCCCTCCGTCAGAGATCAAATCCTCTTGTTGCACTTCATATTTAGGTGTCCTGCCTAGTCATTTGCATTCCGTTAGGCGCATGGATCATCTGACGGTAGTGGCTTTCCTACAGTTTCCCTCATTGTCATTTACCTGCTGGTTCATGTTTGATCATTCAAAAGCATATACAGTCACTCTTTTATCTTTAAGATTGCAAAGGTCCATTTAGGGTTTCATTGTCTTTTAGGTCTAGGGTTTCATTAGGGTTTTGTCAAAAAATGTTTGAAAGTGTCCAATAATTACCAACAGGCCATGAGGAGGTTTTAGCATCAATAAAATTCATCACCAAGTGTTCGAAAATGTGTTTTTCCTCAAACTCCGTTTTGAGGGAAAAAACAGAGTATTTAGCTTTTATTGTACAAAAATCATGAAATTTTGTTCTCTTCATTGTATATCACTCCATCTGCAACCCTGGTTTCTTTCCTTAGCCCCAGTAGCTCCAACACCTGCAAAACAAGCAGAGCTCAAGTCATTTAATTCATCACAAAGTTCAAATGAAATGAAAAAGTCCAAAAAACAGAGTATGAAAATAAAGTCATTTGCAAAACATTATGAAAGTGGGTTTGGCAAAATTAAAATTTAAAAGCTCCATGTATAAAACATGTCTCCAAATGTTTAAAGCTCATTTGCACTCCGAGATAAAAGAGAAAGTAAAGCAAGGTTGTTGTGGTGAGCAAGTAAGAAATTTGGGTGAAAATCGCTCCAAGTTGCTCGACGCGGCGCATTGAGCAGGAGGCACGGCACACATACTAGGCGCGGCGCACTGGGCCTCAGACTCCAGTTCTATTTTGCACAGGCGCGGTGCATATGCTAGGCGCGACGCATTGGGTTGGATGCACAGCTCACACAGCCAGAGAGCCTGAAAACTGCCAGAACTTGCTCCAATCGCCCAAAACGCACAGATTTGTCTTAGTACAAGTAGGTAGAGCCTCCATCATTATTTTTTATCCAAGTTTGGTTCTTGTTTCATGGTGGTTGATGAATGGTGAATGTTTAAAGAAATCAAACCCTACTATTTGAAATTCCTCAAAGAAAATTGCTGCCTAGGGTTTTGATTGACTGTTTTGCCACCAAGTCAATCCTTTAAATTCCCCCATCACTCCCTTACCCATCTTTTCATTGATTTCATTATTCCTTAAGTTCCCCTACCCCCTAAATTCACTAATCCCCTATCCCAAGTTCCCTTTCCCAAAATCCCAAATGCACCAAACCCTAGTCTCATACTTAAAATCCCAAACCCTAGCCCCTCCTAAATCATTCCCTAATTCCCTTTTTCTCTAAATTCCCCCTCCACAGTCCCTCATTTCACTATTTTCCCTTGGTGGCAGAGGTCAAACACATCACCAAAGACAATTCAAGATAGTTTAACATATCATCACCTACTTCTCCAAGACAGTTTATCTACCAGCAGCCATGGCATCTGATCCTTCATATGATTATGAAGAGGAAACCCACAGTGACTCACCTACAGAGGGACATGCACTAGGAGGCCTCATAGAGGTGGCAAACATATTAGAGAAGAACCAACCACCCTTGCTGAATTACAAGCCTGCCCTCTTGCCATCTTTTGTTTTCAGCACCAATCCTGCTATGAGTTTTGTGAGAAGGTTGCTAGCATTCAGTTTCACCATGAGTTGGCCCGCTTATTTGTGTTGCATTTACATGACGGCCAAACTATTCTAGCTGGTGTCACTTTCACATTAACACCAGAATCCATTTCACTAGCAACCGACATTCCCAACATCGGAGAACAATGGAGCAAGAGGCAACAAATTGACCAGCAACATTATGAACCGTACATCAAGCCCGACTTTTTGAGACAGCTCAAGAGAGTGTTTCCTTTTCGGTACCTCAAAGATGAATATGCTCCTTTAATGAAATTGATCATGAAGTATTTTAGCTGTGAGGGTTGGTTCTCCCGTTTATATGCTTATCATATCAGGCTGATCATGCATTTTACTAGGGTACGGATGATGAACATCCCTTACTTCATGTGCCGAAATATCGATAGGATGACCACTCTAGTGCATCACAAAACTCCTCAGCAACAGTTCAACAATATTTACCATTTTGCTCTCATCAAGATTATGGTCATCTATCAGCTTGGCTTATAGGGTATCACTTGGGAGGACTTCATCTCCCGTGAGTTTTTCACAACTCCTTGGGGACCATCCGAAGCTTTGCATGAGATAGGTGAACCTTCTTATCAGCATGAGGGTCATGAGACACAGGTTGCCAGTATGTCAGTGTTTATTACTTATCAGAAGGGCACCAGGCAGTGGTTCGTAGAAGCAAAGCGAGTGTTATCTCCACCTGGTGTGGAAGGGGCCTCGCTTCCGACATCAGCACCACAGGTTTAGGACAAAGGCAAGAGGCCAATGCAGGATGAGGGGCCTTCAGGTGAGCGGGACTTTATTCTTATTGAGGATGATGATACGGATATGGGCCCGCAAAGCACAAGTCTCAAAGAGATCATCCAGGAGCAGCAGACAGACATCAAGGCCTTGTCCCTCAACTTGGAGAGGGCTAAGTGGATCATAAAATACTTGGAACAGAGGAATAAGCAGCTTGAATATTAGCACACAATCATGGAGTTACAAAACATTAGGGAGAACCGCCAAGCTGCCCAAAGGAGGAGGGTGGAGTTCACTTCACTCGAGCGGGAGATCAATGCCGATTGAGAGTCTTTGCTCGAGAGAGTCAATATCCACTTAGAGAGATTGTTGGAGAAGGCCAACAAGGAGAAAAACTTGCTGAGGCACATGGCTTTTCACTACATGGCAAGGAACAAGGTTTGCAAGGCGCGAATAAGGAGTTTAAAGGCAAAGTTAAAGAAGGCTTCAAAGAGGCAAAAGGAGCATGATCAACTTCGGATTTTGGCTGAGGCTTCCTTGGCCCAACATAGCTCTTAATAGAGAAGGCTTAGCTTTTTGCATTTTGACAAATTTTGGCACAAAAAACAGGAAATTCTGCCCTATGTGCCACGCCATGTGGCACTCGCTTTTGCTAGGAGGCTCCAAATTCAAAAAACTCAGTATTTTTGGATTTGGCATGAAAAATTCTGCCTGCTTGTTCATGGCAAAGAACTTTTGGCAGGTTTTGAGCCCTCAAAAAGGTCAAAAACACTCAAAAAATGACCTTATTGCCCCTATTTTGACACACAGGAAGCAACCATGGGAGATTTGATTTTTGACAGGGAAAATGAAGGCCAAATTGAAAAATTCCACTTGGGTTGGAAATTAGACATGTATACCTTTCCAACAAGTACACTTGGAGCTCATTTGGACATTGGGAAGACCTCCAAAAGTGGGTCCAAATAGGCGCGACGCATAGAGAATCAGGCGCGGTGCATAAAGGAAAAATTGCTAGTTTAACCAAGTTTTGCTCTGTTTTTCGCCCAGTTTTGGCCAGTTTGACTTTTTCACTTTCTTAATGTCAAATTGTGATGTAATTTCATGTACATTGATGGATCATGATGTAAATATGTCAAATTTTCACTTGGTCAGGTAGATTCATCAGTTAAAAAGTTGTTTGAAACTGAATGAATCAATGCCCTTGTTTCTAGAGGCATGCTGTTTCATTGCCTGATTTCTATTTCATAGTTTAGAATCAGTTGAATCAGCTCCTAAAAATGTGAGCTCAACCCCTAGAGGCAAGGATGAACTATGCTTTGTCTATATTATATATTTTTTCAGTCATTAGCATGGTTGGACTCTTGAGAAAGCAAGGAGCTTCATTGTACACTCATATCAGTTTTTGGCTAAGGAATTGAGACCAGGGTTTGCAGTACTCTTTAGGATCCTTGTGGCATCTGTTTTGGTAAAGTGCTTTCTTATGTATTTGTGAATTTATTCATGTGTTATATGTATCATTTCTCTTTATTTCTTCTCAGCTAAACAAACAAGAGTGTAAGTAGAATACATTGAAATTACAGTGCTCTACTTGAAGTTTGCTTTAGTTTCTTGATGTTTTCGACTGTTTGGAGAGGATCCATGGCTTCTCTTTCCCTCTTCAACTCCTCCTCTATCTGATCCATCCATCTCACTTGATTTAGAGTGTCAAATTCAGTTGCCTACCTTGCCCCATTGAGACCCCTGCAAGATTGAGCCTCATTCCCTGCACCCAAGATCTGCCTTTCCCTTAGAGCCCACAAAATCATCATTTTATTTAATCAAAATCCTTTACATCTATACCTAGCCTAAGATCAGTAATCAAATCAATCATCTCAAGCCTTTAGCGATCATAATTAGCTGAGATTGACCCGGAGAGAGCCCTCTCCTGACCTGGTAGGGCTAGCTACCAGGCTGAGCGTGGTTTGATGTTGGCCCTGGATCCTACCTTTTCAGCCTAAGGTAAATCTAGGCTATAACAAATAGAACCATGAAAAACCAGTCATGAAGTCATATATAACATCAAAACTTGTGCTCATTAATATTAATAAGAATCAACAAATTAAACACATGCAAATGCCAACTAAGTTAGGGGATTCCATGAACCACCTGACCATAGATTGGGCTTAACCAAACCTCTCTTTCATCCAATTACCCTCGTGCCATATTCCAAGCATGAATGTGGGATCACATGGGATAAACCAAAATAGAACTAATCAGGGCTTCCAGAGGCTAAACCACCTCAACCCTCAACCATTGTGATTTCACCTAAACTGGTCCAGAAATCACCAAAACCAAGTTGTTGGGTGTGGAGCCTATCTTCTGTATTCAAAGGCTTCAGTCGGATGTATACCCCAGGAAGATTGTACACCCCTCCACGCAGGGGGGTCCAGGGGCCAGCGGTCCCCCAGTGGGGGCTCAGGGGCAACGCACCCGAAGCTAAAAACAGATGCAAAATTGCCTTGTAAAAGTATAGTAATTTCTAGTCAATCTGGGCCATTCATTAAGCAGATGATCTGACAGTAGAAGTTATGCTTAGTTTAGGGTTTTTTGCCCTAGAAGGCAACCCCTTGCTATATATGAGGGAATCATATTGCGTCTATGTATATATGTATTCTGAGTGAGGAAAAGAAAGGAGATTGAGAGCAAAGAGGGAGTTACAACGGATCTACTGTAGGTTGTATCTCTTTAGTTTGCTAGATAATATAATAAAAGAAGGACTGGCTGTTTCTCTATGGACATAGCCCAAACTAGGTGAACCACGTATATCTGTGTCTCTCTTGTTTTATGCGTTTTCTGTGTTTATATTCTACAATATTTTATGTGTTCCATTACTCTGCAATATATAATTTTCTAACACAAGCAAACTTGGATGCTTCAAACTTTCTTCACCATATCAAGAGGAATTTGCCTGTCTCCACCCACATGTCGAGAGTTCCAGGAGAAAAGCATCTCCACCCTCAACCCTTGGGAAATTCCCTAAGACCACCTCAACTAGGATTCGAAATCTACCAAACAATCCAAAGCTTAACCAAAATAGAGAACCCACTACAACATGGCTATCCGGGAAAAGGAAATTCAAGGTTGTAAACGAATGTCGATACAGGCAAATCCCATGCCAATGACAACAAACATAAACAATAAACCAATGCATATACCATGCATCAAATCCCCGCATGCCAAATCACACATGCACATAGTTACCTGCGAATGCACAACTATTTTATGCCCTTACTTTTTGTTCTCCAAACTTCCTCTTGCGCTCCCTTGTTTTCCTTACTTGCTTGCTCCCTTGCTTGTTCTCTCTCTTGGAGTTCAATTTATTCCTTAGAAAAAGCTAAAACTATCAAAGGTTAAAACTAATAAAAAGTTGTAAATTGTTTCTCATATACCTTTTTATCGTTGATGTTTGATGTCTCTTCCTTTCATTTTCCTCTTTCTTCATTTTCCTTCATTTTCTCTTTAATTTCCCCTTGCATGCATATTCATGTTTCTTCATCTTCTTTTTCTCCTATTTTCCTTTATTTATTGAATTAATTGCCATTTATTGCCCTTTGCCTTTTGCCAATGCCAATGCCAATTTCCATAGCCATTAATTAACCACAAGTGACCCCGAATGTGATGTTTTCCTTCCATTCAACTTGGAATATGTGTCCCATGACTTTGGTTGATTTTTGCATTTTTACATGGAAATAGAAGTTGGGGCTATTACAAACCCCTCCCCCTTGCGGGAACACCATCCTAATTGTTCTATGACACTTATAACCTACAAAACATGCTGCTTCGGGAGATTTAGAAACACAACTCGATGCAATATTTACAATGACAACACATAAATACTTATGCACATGTGCTTCAACAAACAAATAAACATACTATTTGGAGCTTCATAAACACAAATTGATATAATATTTACAATGATATGCACATATAGACATATGCACATTTGCTTCAACCAACAAATAAAAGGATATGATGCCACATCTGCAACAAGGCATCCCATAGGCTCACACTTCCACCCTCAAAAGTAGTACCAGGGATCCACCTCCTTCCCTAGAACTATAGAATCCACCGCCAAAATCGAAGTTTGACTCTAATTTGCAATGCTACTTATTCCCTCAGTGAATAGTTACCAACTCATTATTTTTGGGTACACTTCCAATGTACTTATGATTCCAATCAACAATGTTATTGACCAAAATAAATTCATTCCTCGACCTTCCCTTCTCCGCTTCCCAGTCCCCCAGATAATTTGACCACCCCCTTCCGTGCAGTTACTCAACTTCCAAGGCATCACCTTCTCTGCATCCCAATCCCTCGAATGATCCATTCCTTCGTAAGGTTTCCTCACATCAAAAGATCTCAAAAACCAAGGCATACCCCTACCTTAAACCCACCATACTAGTCATAGCATGCTTTTGGAAATCAATGGACACTATTGGTTACTAGTGTCCCACAATGGCTCTACTCTTGAATTCCTTTACTAGCATATTCTTGCATGTTCCAGTTCCTTTTACTGTTGTTGCTGACACTCTGGTAGCTAGTTCCAACCACCCAAATTGGGCATTTTCCATGCTTTTCTATACCAAGCACATAATTTCCATTAGACTCAAAATGAACTATAATAAATTCAAATCATACCTCATTAGTATCTCATCAATAAGGTGATATTTTCATTTTTGTTTAACTCTTGTCACAAAATTTCAAATTAGCTCCTTAATCAAATCATCATGTATAAAAATATCACATCCGGTTAGCTTCAACTCAACTATCATAAATCAAAATCATAGATTGTGTTCATAATTTTGAAATTGAAAACTGAAATAAAATATTAATACTTATATTTCAAATTGTTATCTGCTTCTCCCTTTGTTCGTTGTCCTTTTTGTTAGTGTCAGTCTTTCCATCCTTCCTCCAGTGATCAAATATGCTCTTACAAAGTGATTTTGAACTGCCAAGGTCAAATTTTGTCATTTCAGTGAGTCTTCAAGCAAAATTTGGTCACTACGCATTAGGTCTAGGGTTTGCTTTAACTCCTTCTAAAGTTGCCCAAATGCCAATCTATGTCACTATTCAGCTGATTTTATCATCATTCATAGGGTTTTCATTATCATCTCAGTGTCTAATGAGTCATTTTACACCTTGTTCATGCTTCAGTTGCGCCTAGGTAAGGTCATTTCCCTCTCCTAGGGTTTTGAAGGCAATTTCTCTTGGACGGTCAAATCATCGGCAAAACTTGTTTCCTGATGTTCATACACCTTCCCCTATCCTTAAAGTACCTTACCAAATGCTTCCCATCACTGAGATTCCCCAAATTCCTCATTTTCGCACAAAACCTAGTTTCTAGCTACAACTTGGCAATTTTCTAGGTTGGGCCTGTGTGTCGCCCTTTTGGACCCCTTCCCCTCACTCAATCTCTGAGATTCCACTTTCCCCTGCTGCCTAACATCCCTCCCCACTCCCAAAAATTTCCCCAAGAATTTATAAGCCCCCTATCCCCTTCATTTCGCTTCATTTCAACCAAATTCCTTGTTTCACACATCGGGGCAAGTTTCACTCAAATGATGTTTCAGAGAAGTCAGAGATGAATTTTGGAAAAATGAGAGGTTTTTTTCCACAACATGCCAAGGAAGAAAAACCTCCTTCACCTTTTACACAGGTGTCATGGTTTGAGAGAAATGTCAAAAATACAGGCGAGAACGAAGGTGCTCCAAGGACGGTTGGCCAAAACACAAAAACGAAAGAAAACGCCCGATCCACTCCAAATTTTGGCCAAAGCCTATTTGGATGAGCATGGTACTTGATTGGGGACTCCCAGCCCAAATTTCAAGAAATTTGGAGAAAATTTTGTCATTTGTGAATTTTTTGTGCCAATTACAGGTTTTTCCTTTGTCGCGTCCGCGTCACGCGCGCGGACATTTTGAAGGACTGCTCGGAATTTTGCAAACTTGGCATTTTTGGAAAGGGCATGCCAAGAGAAAAATTACCAATACTCGGGAGAAGTTTAATTTTGAGATTTGAGCCTCCAAAAGCTCAAAATACATCAAAAAATGACTTTCTGCCCACTTTTTGAGTTGCAGAAAGTGACCTTGGGAGAAATGGTTTTTGAGGGGGCAAAACAACTCCACATTCAGAAATTCCACTTGGGATGGAAAGTAGACAGACCAAGCTTTCCAATGAGCCATCTTGCACCTGATTTGGACCAGTG
>APFE031100004.1:0-68143 GCA_000404065.3 Pinus taeda
TGCCAATGAAATTAGCCAAGATGAAAGCTTCTGACAGGTAACCAGTGGATCTAGGCAGCAATAAATAAACTATAAACACAATCTAATGGGTAAAAAGAAAAAATTGAAATTTTCTAAGCTTTTGACAGGGGTACGCAGGCAACCTGTTGGCACAGGTGCGGCCACGCTCTGTGTACAAAGAAAAAGTGCGTACTAGTACGCACTGTACTTAACATAGAGGGTGCGTACTGCTCTCAAAATAAAAAAAAAAATAAAAAATAACTCAACCCTAAGCTATTCCACCCAAATTCACAGTCAATCATTCAAAAACTAGAAAGAAATCAGAGTCTCTGAAATCAAAGTATCAATCAAAGGAAAAATCAATCACATCAATGGATTCCCCAGTGGAGTCGCCAATTTGTCATGCGGAAAGAGTTATTTTTGCGGACAAACCTAACCTCCCTAGGAGTCTAAGACTCTCTAGTGACAAACAAGACAAACAATAGCAATCCTTCTCTAAACATACATTATTCTATGAGAAACCAAGTGTTTTTCGATCTTACCTTAGGTCCAACGCTTGTTGTAGCAGCCTAGCTTCATTGATCCAGATGAGTTCCTCCTTCACTTTGAAACCTGCATACACTAACAATCAAACGATTACATAACACCTGAATATTCCATAAAACAAAGCATATTCAACATATAGACCAAGGAGTATATGAAACAATTCATTAAGAACAAATCATTGAGAAGAATGACTTATTTGTATTAAGGAAACAAAAAAGAAACCATTACAACCTGAGCCTTGGTGTTGTGCAAGTTCCTCCCAGGGTCCAGCAAGAGTTTTCCTCTACTTTGAAAGCTCACCACTCCCACTATGGCAACAAGGAAGGATAGTGATCTCTCCTCACAAGTCAACAATGGAAGTCCTAATTCCAACAGCATTTACCCTTTAGAATGTTCAGCTTTCAACCTCCCCTCCTTTGGCCCAAGCCCTGTATTTATAGTATTCTAGAGGAAGTTATTCAGTTCCAACATCAATGGGATACTCCCTCTTTTGGATGGGGTAGCTCCTCTCTTGATGGGATAAGTTCCTCTATCATAGGGATGCATGAACCATCTGGAGGCGCTCAATACATGTCAAACACTCTTCTAGAAGGCTCTAGAAGTGACAACAAGTAACTTTTTAAAGATGAAACTCGCGCCTTTTGACCTTTCCAGGGGTACGCACCCATCCTTTGGCTTACGGAGCGTACAAGTACGCAGGTACAGTGTGTTTGGGATGCGTACACGCAGGCAAGGTAGAGAGAACCTGCGTACCCAGAGATAAACATGATTTTTAATGACTTTCTCTCTTTTATGAAGTTTGACATGGAGAGCAGAGGTATAAGGCTTGACAAGGAGGATAATATGACTATTGATGGAGCCATATTAACTGCAGATAGTCATGGTGACAAATTTCAGTGTAAGAATAGCTCTCTTGATGGCTTCAAAAGATATTCTTGTTGCATCAGTCCATTTGACCTCTGATCCCATTTTCAGCATAGAGGTAATGTGTTTTACCAATTCTAAAAGATTAGGAATAAACCTCCTTACAAAATTTATTTTTCCCAGAAAGGATTGGATGTCCTTTTTTTATCTTGGGACAGAAAATGTTTGTATCACTTTCAATCAATCTGGGTCAATCTTAACACCTGCAGCAGAAGCAATGTGTCCAAGAAACTTGCCCTCTTCTAAAGAAAATTGTGACTTTTTAGGATTCACTAATTTCCCAAACTTTCTGCATTTTAGAAACATTTTATTCAAATGTTGCAAATGATATTGATGGTTGTTGGAATATACTGTTATATCATCCAAGTAGACAAGGACAAACCTATCCTTCTCTCCCACGAATGCTATATCCATGGCTCTCTGAAAGGTAGCCCCAACATTCATCAGCCCAAAGGGTATCTTAGAGTACATAAAAGTGCCCCAAGGAGTGGTGAAAGTAGTCTTTTCTTAGTCATTTAGATGTACAACAACTTGGTTATATCCTAAAAATCCATCTAGGAAAGACACAACTTTAGCTCTTGAGACTTTATGTAGCAAATGCTCCATCTTGGGTAGTGGATAGTTGTCTTTCTTAGAGCATTTGTTTTGGTTCCTGAAATTGACACACAGCCTGATTTCTCCACTTTTCTTCCTCACCACCACCAAGTTGGCTACCCACTTTGAATATCTTAGAGGAACTATGATTTTGGTAGCCAACAACTTCCTGATTTGTTTTTCAATCTGATGGGAGGAGCAAAGGATTAATGGGTCTCAGCTTCTGTTTGAAAGGAATAGTGTCTTTCTCCAATGGGATCTTATGCTGGATGATCTTTTTGTCATAAGTTTTGAGGTCACTGTATTCCCAGGCAAATACATTAGCAAATTGCTTCATTAAGGTGTAGTACTAAAAACTTTGGGTAGCAGACAAATGGGTGGACAGATTTATATACTTTGGATGATCTAGACTCCCTATGGTATGTCTATGGACTGCATACTGATCTTCTTTTTGGGCAATCAAACAGCTTCTCTAGTGGCACTAGCCCTTTAGGTATATGATTGCTAGGCAATTGAACAATTCTTCCTTGACCAATTCTGTTTTTTAGCTGGGGTTGGGGACTTTCCTCCAAGGTTTCGTTTTCTTGATCAATTTGCATTTCATAGAATTCATCAATGACTTGCAAAAATCTATTTACTTCATCATCATCCTCAAAAACTTTCCAGTGCTGGAAATTATCAGGCAAGGATGGTCTATATTTTATCTGGACTTCATAAACTAATTTAGGGGGCATGGGAGGGATGAACATGCTAGTAGATACAACAAGGGAATCAGTAAGCTGATTTTTTACTCTAGGGATATAAGAGATACAAAAACTATCAAAAAATTCTTTTTGTCTCCATACCTCATATCTGTATGCTTTTAGCCTTGGGTGCCTTGCTTGGAATGTTTTGTTTACTTGCTGAATGATAAGATCAACATCTCCAAACACCTTTATGTCTCTGATTCCCATGTCTTTGGCAACGTTTAAGCCCAATATCAGAGCCTCATATTCTATTATATTGTTGGTGACTTGAAAAGTCATCTTGAAAGACATATGTGTGCTTTATTGTTTTGGAGACACCAACACCACTCCTGCTCCTATAGTTTCCTTTGAACAGGCTCCATCAAAGAACATATCCCAAGCTCGTGTCCCTTTCTCTTTCATGGCCTAGCATACTGGTTTCTTGAGCTGCATCGACACCCTCTGGGATTCTTCAATTTGGAGAATACATGCTCCAAAATCAATGTCCATAGCATAAATGGGATGATTAGTGGGATTCATCTCATCACTGATGATATAGGCCAAATGGGCTTCCCTGTACAATCTTCTGCTTTCTCATCCAAAAACTAGGACAGTGGCATAAGATAAGTCATTTTGTAATGTCCCACCCAACCTCTTAATCCACCCTTTGGAAAGTAGCATACTAAACTTAGTGGGGACATCTGTCACCACAATATCCATCATCATGCTTTTCATGGGCAGCTAAGTTAGGGTGATAACTAAGTCTTTGATTAACCCCAGACATTTCACCTTCCTCAAATCAAAGGAGAACAAGTCATGGTAAGGTCGGGTAATATCAAGGCCTAAATCTTCCATGACAGCTTTGGGCATCCAATTATGGCTGCCACTTGTGTCCATCAGACAATTATGGAGGATTTGGTCATGGATGGTCAAGAAGACATAAAATGATGGAGAATTATCATCAGTGTTACACAATAATTTGTCACTATCCTCATCTCAGTCCCTCTGCTGTGTCATGTGTCAAATAAACATGGTCATATCTTCCCACTGATGTAAGAAGATTAAGCAAATGCTCTCTAATGCTGAATATTGAGCCTTTTTGACTAAGTTTCTGCATTTTCGCTAGTAAACCGTTAAAATCCGCAACAATTCTTTGTCATGCACTATATCATTGCAGCGTCGTCGCTAGTCCCTAGTTCATGACTAGTGACAATCCAAATTTGGTGAATTAGTTCAAATAGTCAGCCTTCTGGATGTTTCTAGAGCTGGTTGTTGGGTCAGTTTGGGTCGCCTTTCCTCCCCTAGGATGGTGGTTCCGCCTCTTGTGCAACCTCCCTTGAGGGTAAGCTCCCTCTCCCTCATTTCACGGAGACTTCTCCTCCTATAAAATCACTCACCGTTACTATGATATGCTAGTTTTTAAGTTCCTTTGGTTGGGAAGTGTTGTTGGTACTTTTGAGTTTGGTAGATAGATTTGGTGTGAGTATGACAAGTTTGGGATTGCTAATAGTTTATTAAGAGGTTGTGGAGTGCCTTAACCTTGTATTAAAGCTTGTGTGTGAGAGAGAGAGGTATTGTCTATTTGAAAGACCCATTTTTGAAAGTGAATGCTTGAAGAAACATATTGGTTGGACCCTTAGAGAAGGCTTGCGACATCAAGACTTGGTTGTAAGCTTTGCTCTTGGTTCATTATTAATACAATCGATGATGATTTCCTATGTCTTTTATGTTATTTACTTGATAGCTCATGATTTCTTGACTTTATGAGTAAATAGATCATTGTTGTTTCAGGTTAATTGCTCATTAAGGAGAAGGAAATGAAAGATGGAGTAGCGGAACGAAACTTCATCAATCACTGGTTTGAGGTAGGCCTCCAATAATGACTATTTAAGGGAATCAATTGCTATTTTGTATTTGTTGTGACTAGACACACTCTAGGGCTAGAGGAGTTGCCTCTGTCCACAGAGGGAACACTTTCCTGCATCACAATCAGCAGGTTCAGTCATGGGGCTAAAACTACAAGTTTATCATCTTGTAAATTCACATATTCATGGGATTCTTGTGTGGCTTTCAGCTCAAGGGTGTCAAGGATGGGCTTCCTAAAGATCTCACTCTTTGCAAGTTCTATCAGAGGTACAAATATTTTTAAATTCTAGACTTCTGATTCAAAACTAAAAGGGGAAAGGGACTTGTCAGGGCCTCTTACCTCTTGAACCAGTGCTTTGAGGATGACGGGATCAGTTGCTGGTCTTTTTTGTTTGGTAACCTACTGCTCTGTGAGGACAATAGATCTTTGGGAACGATTCTCTTTGACATTACTCATTCTTGGCCTCAAGTTATATCTTTGTTGGTGTTTAGTCTATAGAATGACTTCTCTATCCCACTCTTGACTAGTCTGGTCCCTGAGTAATGACTCTTCATAGGCAGCTAATGTCAAAAAGGCAGCACTGCCCTTGTCTTCCATGCAGTGAATCTCATCCGCTTCATCAAATTGTTCCTCCTCCATGACTATGTTCTGGAAATGAGTTTTAACCCTTTGTTCTTCACTGGCCTCTTTACCCTCTAAATGATCTACATTTTTTTGTTTGCTCTTCTGAATGGATTTGGATTTTTGGGAGCAAATGTATTAGGAATTGCTTTCCTAAAACTTTGTTCAACCTTCATCTCGGATATTTCAATAGCCAATGACTCTATTATTTTAGTCATTTTGTCTATTATGGGTTCTAATTAAGAAAAGGAGGAAGCCTCACTTCTCTACCTCCTTCTATCAACATTTCCTTTGAGTTTCTCTGCAGCCATGATATTGGATTCCACCTCCAAGGCTGCATCTTGCATTTTAGCTAGAGTAGCACATCTCCTCTCTCTTAATAGTAGACATAAATCATAATCAAAGGCATTGGCATAGGTGAGTTTGGTAGTGGTGGGGGTGGGATTTACTTCATCTGGTATCTTGCTATACATACGATTGAATATTTTATTAAAATTAGATAATGACTCCCCATTTTCCCTTTTCAGGTTGACAAACTCAGTATGGTAATATAGCAGGTCTTTCTTATCTCCCCAATGCTTTAAAAACACATCATCAAATGCTTCAATGTCTGCTATAGACCTAGGGGCCAACTCTCTGAACCACTTTCTAGCCTCTCCATCAAGGCTTTGAACAAATACTCCCATCCACAGATCATCTTCACTGATATCTAGGTTATCAACATAGATATAAAAAGACTCGAGGTGTTCTTCAGCTATTACTCCCTCTGTACCAGTGAACTTAGGCATGTATTTCTGATATTCTCCTGCTGGCATGGCATTTAAAGGAATAGGCAAGACCAGGGGTCCATACCTAGCAGCTATGATTTTTTCCATTTTCGTGGGTGCTTGTGGGCCTACCATGAATGGGGTAGATGGAAGGGTACTAGCAGTCTGAAAGGTAGGGAGTTGAGAGATGACTAACAGGGCTAAAGGAATATGATGGACTAGAAGGGAGGTTTTCTTTGGATTGAGATCCAAAGGGGAACTTATTGAACAAGGAGCTTTCTGAATCTCTGAGAGTATTTCTTCACTCATAATGCTAAGCTCTATATTTTCAACATGTGCATGCTCGACTAAAAGCCTTTCTTGCAGAGATACATAAGATTGTTTAGGCTTACCTAATCTTGATACTCCTTTTTGTGATATCTTTCTCTAGTTGGAAATCTTCTCAGGGTCAGGCACTAGGTCAGTTGGTGATTTCGGAGGATTTCTCCAAGTGTGTCTCACAAACTGAGCCATAATTGTGATGTGGAGTTGCCGAAAGGTTCGGTCTCCAGTAGAGTCACCAGATAGATGATTACAACCAAAAATGTGTCTAGACTTTTTCTATCATCAAAGTTATATCTGTGTCATTCTCCCAAGGAAGCTGAGCTTCAATCCCCTCTCCCTAGCAACGGCCCCAATTATGTTAGGATTCTGAAAAACACTCCTAGGTTGTAGCTTGAAGATGCCTGGTAACATATAAATTCAACTATTGTTGTAGGTTTAATGGAAGGAATGATGGTTTGGTTCAAGCCAGATAACCACTTCTACTTTGTTTCACTCCATACATGCATGAACACCCTCAAACTACAAGGCTTTATACCACCAATGCTCACAGTTTTAGATATTAGGTGAATATGGAGAATGCTAACCACAACAGCAGATACACAAGACCATGTGATGGTAGGTTGCAACTAGTAAAGAAACCTGTAAACCTAATCTATTAATGCAAAGACAGGATGATAGCTCTCCTACATTAGATAGAAAGAAACCTGAGCAACCTATTCAGGGATGCATTCGAGATTCTAACATAGATATAAGATTATATCTATCTAGTGCTAAACATCAAGGATCTAGAACACGACATATCAGGCACAAGCTTAGAACAAAGGGAGATGGATAGTGAGAAGTTAATAGAAAAAGAAGCTTGTATTAGCTTAAAATGAATATGAGATGCTGCAAGTGACAAAATGTCTACATTCTCCAGAAGTTGAACCTTACATCAAATGCCAACCTTGATTACCTCTTGCTTTTGGATATTTATAGATTTACATTACAAGGGCACTTGGCCATTTAGGTATGGAGGGGTCATAATTGACCACCAACTGAATTTAACTACCTAATGGAGTCTCTGAATGAGATTGCTTGTTTCAGTGTGTGAATCCAAGCTATTCAGGTGTTGTGCTATCCTTTTAGGTGGTTGGAGTGCTCATACTAGTGGAGTCCATGGCTGATAAATTCAGTTACAGAGTCGTGCTTTGTCCTTTTCTCCCTTGGCCATGATTTATGTTAATATGGTTGTTGGGAGTCTGACTGTGACTGAGGATGGTGGAGCTAGTCATCTCCTCCTTCAAGCAATAGAATAGTCAGAGAACATGGAATGCATGGGTAGGTGGACGGTTTGGGGTGAGCGAGAAGAATGACCATCGGATCAGGGAAATGAACGACAGAGATGGCTCGACGGAGGCTATCGGCCGAGATGAGAGTGGGGTGAGTTGGGGTTGTTAGATCTTGAGCAGACAGATCGAACGATCATTGAACTATGGAGTTGCACAGATGTTTAATGGGTGGGGCGAATTGGTTGGGTGATAATGGTTTCAATTGCACCTTTTTTGGGTGTAAAGTGGTAAAAGCCCAGGGTTGAGCGATTCCATACGATGATCACCACGTAGCAGCGGATGAGAGAGAAAAATTGTTCTCATCACATGCTATCATTTGATTAGGTTGTTGGTACGATGAGAGCGAAGAATTTTAGATCTTGGCAAAGATGATCTGACGGTGGTAGAGTGGGTCGCCTTTATTGGGTGCGATGGGAGCAATTGGATCGGCGGGGTGATCAACGGTGAGAATGTGTCACGATGAATTATGAATGCACTAAGACATATGGTAGGGTTTTATGGTGGGTCTGTGGTCTTGCGCTCGGGGTTAAAACTAAAGGGGGTTACTTTTTCAGGTTTAGGAGGCAAATAAGGAAACGGAGGTGGTGGAGAGTAAGCAGGGTCGAAGGAAAGAAGGGAACAGTGACCAATGTGAAACCCTTTCGAGCACGACCAAACAGAGCAAGATTTCTGTGACAATAAAAAGTTAGCGCTACATAAAAAAGCTAACATATCGCATGAAAGGGATTTAGTAGCATGCATGTCATTGTGCGCATCCATGAAATCCAACCCATTCAACACACTCACCAAGGAAAAGATAAGAAGAAAGTCCAACTGTAGCCAAATAGGTACTTTGGCAAGTTGATGCGCATGACCACCAACACACTTGAACATTAGAAAAAACACTATGCATCAGTGTGCTGCCAGTTCAACCATACCCAAGAAGACCATGCACATGTTAGAAGATGAGTTAGATTAAGGGGCCAAACCAATGCACTAGTCACAATGAAAGTAAGAGTTCGCTTCAGCAAGATGTCACCATGAGGTGCATGCACACCATCACGGATGACCAAGCTTGGCATGAACTCACCAACTTCACCATTACAAGCATGTCAAAGAGTTGGTCTCACCACAAAAGACCGAGTGCCAGTGATATCTTGCAAGGCTTGCTCAAGCCATGTTGTCTCACATGAGTACATGTGCATCGTAATGTTGAGTCATGTCTAGTGTAAGTCAAGTGTAAACAGTTGGATGTAACAGTCATAGAGTAGGTGAAGAGTCATGAGGGTAGTTGAATGGTCATAAAGGGGAATGTCAAGGGTCACCCCACCCTTTGCTATAAATGGTCCACCATAACTCATTGTATAGGCTTTTGGTTAACCAAGCTTCTACTAATACTATATTGAAGAAGGCTTAGAAAGTATTGGAACACGTCTTGGCTTCTCCACTACACAGAACTAGTACATCTCTTTGGAGGAGCAAGTGGATTTGGTTGTAACATTCCAATGTTAGGGCTAGTAGGTTTACATGAATATATTGTATGATTGTGACTTACACTTCTTTACATAACAAGAGCCAACACATTTTCATGCATATGTTGTTATTGTAGTTGGATTGCTCCAGTTTCTTTAATTATATGTGTAGTTTAACTTACATACTTTTGTATGAAATAATTCACATGAAATTATATGAATCTTGTTGTTAATGTGTTGCATACATTGTTAATTTTGTCAACGTCCATGTTGACTACTCTTCTAGACATCAGACAGACCTTTCACTTGAACCTTGCTATAAAAACTATCACACTCATCTCGAATTGATCATGTGACTGATGCATCTGAGTGGACTACTCTGCTAAAAGCTATGCATGTCCTTTGTGTTGTCTGTTCCTAGCTGAGTTGGGACTAATCCCTTTCAACCTAGAACTCACCTTCACCTCCTTCCCCTTTTGAAGTGTTGGAACCTATCATACACCTTCCTTGACTCACTACATCATGTAGGTTTTAACCCCGTACAGAAATTACCTGCATACGAATTCTAAAACACAGAAAATAAACAATGCGAGAGAATAACACATAAAACATAGATATTTTCCCCTTGATCCCAAAATCGGGACTACCATCTTGATTTTTCATTATGGTCCTTTCAATTTTACAATACATATTTATACATGTCGAAGCATCCAATACCATGGACCAGAAACCATCGCATCCAAAACCATATGTGAAAAACATGCACAAAACCATAGATAGGTCCACCCAACCTAATACAGGGTCTAAAACCAAAAATTTTTGGGGCATTGTCCCGGACTCCATAGAGTGGGGTTACTTTCACCCCTCAAACCCCCTGTGACTCCCCCAACTATGCAATTGGTGCAAGGAAGGGGGGGCTCCATCCACCTTCTAACCCCCAGTTAACTACGTGGGCTAGTCGTAGAAAGAATATAACACAACCCAACATTCTCCCACTTGTTGTTTCCTTCCATAGGGGCCACAAGAGAAATTAGTCATTTATCCAACCTTGCAATGCCCATTGTTTCTCTACACCAAGAGGACTTCTCCAAGCTCACAGATTTTTTCAATGCATCTGTAGTATTCTTCAAAGTGTCCACCTTTACCAGCAACACCTTTTTGTCTTCTATCATATCCCTCACAAAGTGATACTGAACATCAATGTGCTTTGTATTTGAATGATATGAAGGGTTCTTTGCCAAGAAAATTTCACTTTCGCTATCAAATTCTATCCTTATAGCTCCCTGTGCTAACCCCATACTTGAACACAATCTCTGCAACCAAACCGCTTCCTTGCTTGCATGAGTGGCTGTCATGTATTCTGCGTCTATAGTTGATAGTGCCACTATAGATTGTTTCTTACTCATCCAACTGACTGCACCTTCAAATAGGTTAAACACATACACACTTGTAGATCTTCTCTAATCTAGATCTCTAGCCCAGTCTGCATCAACAAAGCCATGAATATCCAACACTTTGTCCAATCTTGGTCTTCCTTGGTAACGTAAACCATAATCACTAGTGCCATGCAAATACATAAAAATACGCTTCACTGTTGTCCAATGCTCCTTCCCTGGCTTTCACATAAACCTACTCAATACTCCCACCGCATGCGTAATTCCTGGTCTAATACAAACCATCGCATACATCAGGCTACTGACTACACTTGCATATGGAACACGGGACATGTCCTCATCCTCTTCTTGTGTCTTGGGACACTGTTCAATAGATAACTTTACACCTATAGGAATACGAACCTTCACCAGTGTACTATCCTGGATATTAAACCTCTGCAATATTGTCTCGAAATACTTCCTTTGGTTTAACCAGAGCTTCCTCTTTGTTTGATATCCTTTAATTTCCATTCCCAAAATATAGTTTGTAGTGCCAAGATATTTCATGTCGAATTTGGAGGACAAATGGGTCTTCAAATCTTGGATAATTTCTTTGTCATTTCCAACCAACAACATATCATCCACATACAAGACCAGATAAATCACATGGTCACCAATTAATTTAAAATACACACAGTGATCTGCTTTGCTTCTAGTGAAGCCAAGTCCCTATGTAAATGTATCAAATTTCTGATACCACATCCTTGGTGACTGTTTTAACCCATATAGATACTTTTTTAACTTGCATACCAGTTCTTTCTTACAGAGACTTTTTTAACTTGCATACTAGTTCTTTCTTCATGTAGATCTCCTCTTCCAGATCCCCATGAAGAAATGTTTTCTTCACCTCCATCTGTTCTACCTCAAAATCAAAAGCAGCAGTAATAGATAAAAGTAATCTAATGGAAGTTACCTTGGAAACAGGAGAAAAAATATCACCAAAATTAATTCCTGGCACCTGGGAGTAACCTATTACTACCAACCAAGATTTTTATTTCTCCACCTTTCCTTCTGCATTTGTCTTCTTCTTGAACACCCATTTGTTTCCAATGGGTTTCCTTCCAGCTGGCAACTCCACTAAATCCCATGCCTCATTTTTGTAAAAAGATTCTATTTCATCAACCATGGCCTCTTTCCAGAGTTTTCCATCCTCTGAATCTACTACTTCCTTCACAGTTCTGGGATTATCATTAGTAACATATAAAGCAAAATTTGAACAGAAATCAGATGGACTATACCTTTCTGGCTGCCTTCTTTCTCGAACTGATCTTCTCACACCCAGAGTTTGTGGCTCTTCATCTTTTGATTCCTCCTCTATTGTAGAGACTAATTCTTCCTCCTTTAGCTCAAACTCTATCTTCTCAGGTTATTTTGGCTTGACTTCATGTTTAATAACATCTTTCACCTCGTTGAACACCACATCTCGGTTGTACACAACCTTCCTTGTTACTAGGTTCTGAAGCTTATAACCTTTTAAACCATCCTTGTACCCAATAAAGATGCACTTTTCAAATTTACTATCCAACTTGGTTCATTTCGCCTTTGGAACATGTACATATGCATCACATCAAAATACCCTCAAATGTGAAAGAGAGGGTTTCTTACCAGTCCATACCCCTTGTGGAGTCTTATTCTCCAATGTTGATGAAGGTGATTTGCTGACCAGGTAACATACTGTTTCCACCACCTTTGCCCAAAATTCTTGTCCTAACCCGACACCACTGAGCATGCTTCTTGCCCTTTCCACCAACATATTGTTCATTCTTTCTGCAACTCCATTTTTCTAAGGTGTATATGGAGCAGTCTTCTACCGTGCTATACCAAACTTCTTACAAAATTCTTCAAATTCCTTATTGTAAAACTCTCCACCTAATTTTGCTTCCCATATACACAATTTTCACAAAAATAAAAATCCAGAGAGCTATTACTCATACCTTCTACCATACCTTTACCATGAAGTATTTGAAGGCCCTTCTCTCCAATATGTCCAAGCCTTTGATGCCACAACATGGTCTTCTCTCCAGAGACCACTAGATTTTCTACTCCACTTTCAAGAACCACAAAATTGTTGCACTCATCAACAACAGTGCTACCTTGCAGCTTGTACAGAATTCCAATTCGAACTCCCCGCATCAATACCAGTGCTCCCCGAACCATATTGTAGGCATCCTTTTCAAACACCATTTTTACACCTGCATCATCTAGCTTGCTTATAGAAATCAGATTTTTGGCCATTGTAGGAATATGCAGAACACCCGGAAGTGTTCTAACCCTTCCACCTTGCAACTTCAACTTTACTTTTCTGTGACCAATGATTCTAGCCTTCATATCATCCCCTAAGAAGACATCACCACCATTGTATTTGTCATACTCGCAGAACCACTCTCTATGGGGAGTGAAGTGAAAGGATGCACCTGAGTCAATCAACCATGCCTCATGATTTACATGTGTACTTGAAGAAGCCAAGTACACATCCCCACCTTCATATGAGGTCGTTTCGCCTTTGCAGAAGGAGAATCATCAGATCCCTTTCCTTTATTAGGAGATTTAGCTTTATAGTCCCTTTTGTAGTGCCCTTCTTTTTCGCATTTCCAGCACACCACCTTTACAAGTTTTCTTGGAGATTTAGATCTCCCACTCGATGACTTATTTTTGTTTTTGTTCTAGGACTATCCTCATACAGACAAGGAATCACAATTCTGGCTCTCCATATTTTTCTGTCTCATCTCCTCCATCAGCAAGGCTGAGACTATTTCATAAAACTGCAAGCCAGTTGCATTGCTACCTATTGCAATAACCGGACTATCCCATGAATCTGGTAGAGAACACAAAAAACTAATGCACTTATCTTCATCTAAAATTTTAATATCAATAGATGCTAAATGAATTACCACAGTATTGAATGCATTCAGATGCTTTGTCACCAAGTCTCCATCTTTCATCCTCAGGTTATATAGCTTTTTCTGCAGGAACAATTTATTCACTAGAGACTTAGATTGGTACAAAGTCCCTGACTTGTCCCACAAATCCTTCATCGTAGCTTCCCTTGATACATTCAGCAATAAATGAATCTGAGACACACAATCGTATTGTGCTCTTTTCCTTTTGATCCAACTTCTTCCATTCTTCATCGAACACTCCTGTTGGTTTAGTACCTAGATCTACTGCAATCCACTTATCTTTATCCACCAACACATCCTCCATCTTGAGTTTCTACAACTCAAAACTCTAACCATTAAATTTCTCGATATCTATCTTTCTACTTCTCACCATCTTCTTTCACCAACAGAATGGATCTCGCAGATCTCCCACTAAACAAGGTCTACCATGGGCCCGAGTGAAACCCCTCAGCAACAAAGGCATCCCCTTGAAACCAAAACACCTCTGATACCAAATGTAAGTTTTAACCTCGTACAGAAATTACTTGCATACGAATTCTAAAACACAAAAAATAAATAATGCGAGAGAATAACACATAAAACACAGAGATTTCCCCCTGGATCCCAAAACCGGGACTATTAGCTTGATTTTTCATTATGGTCCTTTCAATGTTATAATACATATTTATACATGCCAAAGCATCCAATACCATGGACCGAAAACTATCGCATCCAAAACCATGTACAAAAAACATGCACAAAACCATAGACAAGTGTGCCTAGCCTAATATAGGGTCCAAAAGAAAAAAAATTCAGGGTGCTGCCCTAGACTCCATAGAGTGGGGTTACCTGCACCCCTCAAACCCCCTGGTTAACTGTGTGGGCTAGTTGATGAAAGAATATAACACAACCCAACACATCAGTCATAGCCTTGTTGCTAATAGAGTTATTTTATTTTCCTTTATGTAACACCATGCTCAAGGTATTAACTTACGACCCACTACCGAGACTCCTACATTAAATGGCTTGAGGCATAATTGGGACTTCTTACCAGGGAGATCCCCTTAACATGTTGGCAGGTCCAGCACCATCAACATTTCTGGTGCTAGGAGGGCCTGATGATAAGCAGTTTCCTCTCATCCAGCTTTGAACCTTTGCATATCTTTCAATCAGTCTTACATTCTTCTTCCCCTGAGGTGTTTTTAGAATCGTGAAGATGTCTCCATCTATGGGAATATTTTCACACTCACATGTATGATGGTGAAGGCGAGGTGGCCTTCCCTGAACACTTACATAATTTTCTTTCCATGATTTATGAGGAATATGAGTTTACTGATGAACAGGTCGGTCTGCTACTTACATACACACTTCACAAGTCTCCATTATGTTGGGTGCTCAGCCTAGTGGCTGACACCATGCACTCATTTGAGCACTTCTATGATATTATTGAAGACACATTATATCATTTTGATCCAGACCATCTTGACCAAAAATTGTTACAACAATGGAGGGCTCCGCAGGAATCCGTTATTGAGTTTTGGCAGTGCTTCCATGACTTGCAGTTTCAAGCTCCGAGGAGCGAGATGAATTTTGCTTATCTCTCAGATCAGTTCAAGTACTACCTTAAGAAATATTCCCGACCTAAGAGGAACCTTGATATCACACCTTGCTCAACATTCTTCATTAATGGAACTGTGCAATCTCATGTGGGAGCACACACTGTCTCAACTGATTGTCTGCCTCCCTCTCATTCAACAACTCCATCATTGCTCAGTGATGTTGAGGATCATTCTTGTACACCTATTCATCCTTTACACTCTCCCAACATCACTCCACTCAATTTTCATGTAGATTTGATTGTGAGTCCTTTTATTTCTCATATGCATTCTTTTCTAAGACCTCCGTCTCCACACCTGAGTGTTCCTCCGGATGATGTTGTCCTGTGTTTGTCTGTTCCAGACTCTTCACTTGTTGTGAATGAGTAACAACCCACTGATGGAGTTGGTGTTGCAAAACAAACATGTGATGTCATTCATGAAGAGTATGAGTGGGAGATTGAGCATTAACACTCGGCAAAGGATTAATCCCTTCCATCTCAGCCCCCTATGTTATTTCCTAACATCATTGCTAAACCTACCATCCATGATTTTTCATGTGTGTCTTCATCCGTGGATGCATCCGTTGTTGATCTTTCATAGGACACACCATATGTTAGCCCATCATCCAAGAACACAGAGGAACAATCATTCATTGAAAACCCACTTGATCTTTCATCTACTATTTCCGAAAACATAGACGGTGAACATCCTTCCTTATCATCTACCCGTATGTATGATTCATCAACTCATGAGGATGCCGACCAACATCCTGAATTGTCTGATCTTGATTGTCATGATCTCTTCACCTCATTTTCTGATCACGATGTTGATTCACTCATTGTTAATCCATCTAAGCCACTAGTCTATCAATATCTAATTGTCAATGAAATTGAAACCCCACAAAACATTGAGGCACTTCATCCCTAGCTGATGGCTATGTCAGGCCTTCGCTGTCCTGAGGTTGGTTTCACTTGTTCTCAAGAAATTGTAAAAACACTCAAGGATCCTCATCACTCATCTATATGCACTCAAGATCAATTTAACACTAATATTTTACTTCCTCCACTTCAACTACATGATCTCATTGTGCATGCATTGGAGGAGTCTTACATTCCAAGCACTCGTGCGCGACGCAAGTTATCTTTGTTTCTTTTGTTTTATTGCATTTCATAGTAAAAAGTGTTATTATGATTCAAAGTTGCACATAGTGTCACAAATCACCATGATAATTCCACAAACTACCCTCCATGCACATGTACTCACTTATCTTCTGTGGACACCTTGAAACATGAAGTGTGGTTATCTTAATTGTTATATCTTTCTTGGTTGTTGGTTTGGACAATTGGGTTGCTTGCGGACCAAACCTTCATGAACATGGGTCTACCAATGTGCTGGTGGAAGCATTGGAAGTATCACTTCATCTGATGAGACCCATGCACCGTTAGTGTAGGAGTAGGAGTAGTGTTTACTTTCAATTGTTTGCTTGCATGCTTGTTTTCTTACATGTTTTGTTTGCTTGTTTTTTTTCTTGATTGTTTTTTTTCTTGATTGTTTGTTTACTTGCTTCGCTTTCATTTTTCTTATGCTCTTACTTTTCTTTGTTGATTGTTAGTTTGCTCACTTGTTTCATTTGTAGGTTAGATCGCATGAAGCCATGTGTGACTCATGAAATGAGCTGGGTAAATTGCAAGAGGGCTTGTACAACTATCACTACTTGGTTATCTATCATCTTGCCTCTGTATGATGAACTTGTTACTTTTAGTCCATGATACATCAAAGGAAAATATGTATTGTTTGAAGTGAACCTTGGTGTAAACACAACGCTTGCATGCTAACTAGTGCACCTTCTCTAGTCTGTTGTTTTTGGGTTAACCCTTGTCAACTCAGTCAAGTAGAGTAAGGTGAGTGGGAAAACATTAACAAGCACGTTAGAGATATAATAAAATACTTATCTACTAAAAAAATCTCTTTTTCTCTCAATAAATTAGGATCCTCTTCCACCTCTGAAATGAATAAGTGTTATACACAGTGAAAATGAAAAAAATGAAAAGTAAAAAAAGAATAATAATGAAAATGAAAAACGAATAAAGAGAAAGAAGAGAAAGGCTTCCCGCGTAAGGAGGTGATGCAAGTAACTCCACTAGGGTACTGACTAGGATTGCTAGCAGCAGAGCCATGCTTGTGTTCCTATGTGACTCCACTCGGGTACTATCCAGGCCTAATGGCAGTGGAGCAACACTAGAGATTAGACTAAGACTTTGATGACTATAATGCATGTGCACTTATATATCACTCAACCCCAATAAAAAAAAATGTGTTGCCTTGGCTTGGAACGTGTGTCATTCAACCAAGAGTCTAGAAAATACTACATCTTACAATCAGACTAGTGTGAATCCAAGATGAGCTGAGAGTTGAACAATACTTCCGGAGGTGTTAGACTTGCCTTTCATGAACAAGGTCCATTTAGAGAGCTGGATTTTTACCAGTGTGTCTCCAAGTGTTGTAGCGGCTACAACCACCCTCTAAATTTTTCCTTAACCTGTTTTGGAGGCCCCCTACCAACCTTACACATTACTTTGTATTGCTTCATCAAGTACTCAAGCTTCAAGTGTTTTCTTCGCATAAAGGCAGCCTGTCGATCACAGTTGATCCATTTCCCTCACAGGATGCTCAGTCGTACTTCGTCAAGCTACAGGCTAAGCATTTTCCCCTTGAAAATTGTGCATTTCTATAGGGAAACCAGCCTTCCCTCGATGAATTACGCAATCCTCTCTGACATCCTGCTCAGCTCTAGGATTGCACAATCCTTCTAGCCAACCCTCCTAGCAATATTTGCACAAATTTTCCCAGCAGTAGGCTATTTGGCCTAGGATTTGTGAAAATCTAGACAACAGTCAACTACTCTGCCCAGAAATTGTGCAAATCTCTTGGGCGTCCAGCCCAGCTCCCAGCCATAAATGTGCATTTTTCTCCAGCAGTTGAGCAATCTCTTGCATGTGTAGCTCAGTTGACTAGTTCCCTCCAGGACTGAGAAAAATAGACTTGCATGCATGGGTTACTTCTCCCAAGGTAGCATGCTAAGGCATCCCTTATTTCAAGGATCTATGTTTAGAAGTTGGAGGTTACATGCAAGGAGAAATTCCAAAACATCCCACCAAGTGTCACTTCCCCTAGATTTGTGGCATGCGTATCACAACCTTGATGTTATCAAAACTCATCAACCAGCCATTGCAGAGCTCATTCCTCACATCAGCCTTGCAGCTCTGACATCCCACACCACATCTAGGAGTAGTTGGCACATTCAACTCATCTTTTTTGGGGTAAGCCTATTTCCCATGCCTTGTGCAATTTCTATCACTTTTTGTGTTTTTGCTTGTAGGAGTATTGTTTTCTTGATTTTTTTGAACACTTGCTATCATTTACATATATACTAGCTTGTCCTAGGTTTGTTTCAGTTTTCGTTGCTATCTCACTGTTGTCGTATGCATGAAACTATTTTTCATGGACATTCGCCCAACACAACAAACTGCCTCACCCACATGCATGTTGATTTGTTTTCTAAAACTTTCATTTATGTTTTCCATCCACTATTAATCATTTCTTCTATCACTAAGTTTCGTCATGCATTCACTACATTATTTTCTTTCAGTCACCTGTCAGTAACATAGGCTAACCTTAGCCTATGCTCTCCCTTCACCAAGGCTACATTGCACAATCTAGGAAAGGAAGGCTCACCTTCCTCTCTAGATTTGTGCATTCCTACCCGATAGTGGCCTCCAGGACTGTTTTTCGGATTTCTAGAGGACAGTTGTTGCTTGGCCCAAGAAATTGTACAAATCTGTCCCTAGGCTAGCTGGAATTGCGCATTGTGCAATCCCAATACTTAGTAGCCAAACTAGACTATGCATTACATAGTTCCAACAGCCAGCCAATCTCCCAGTAGCCCAGACTATACCTTGAGCAATCTTCGCAGTCAGTCTCCCGAGCTCCCGGCTGAAATTGTGCAACCTTCATGATCATTCACCCAGGTATGTTGCAAGTCAGTTCTCATGTTCATTTTGGTTTTTGACTGACATATTGTTTTATATGAGTGTTTCCATGTCTCTAGGTATCACAAGTGTTCATCTGCCTCTCAATAGTATAGGTACAATGGTTTCCAGGAGAGCGCAGATGAGGACACCGTTAAAAGTACGCTTGGGAATGAAGTCGATCAAGTTTCTATGAGCTTGCCTACTCATTAAGACATCAAGTTGTTTGTAGACAATGACATCAAGTGGCAACATCACAACAAGCAACATCATGAACAACAGTTGAATACAACATATCAAATGCAACGACTGCAATAGGAGGATTGTTGACAACATGGAGTTGGAACAAGGTTGCAAGCTCAAATAGGTCCATTGATGATGAAAGCAGCTTTAAAGACTCCTGCTATGCAGTGAAGGCATGACATGAAGACCACGCAAAGGTAGAAAATGTAACAAAAAAGGAGTTACATGTGGTGAAGTAGCAACTCAAGAAGAACATGACACCGCGTAGACAGATGAATGAGTTGTAGTAGGATCGAACAATAGTGGGCAGAACGTGCGCTCACAGATGAAATCACACCCAGACAAGTTAAAGGTCCATCCCAGTAGCTAACACGAAGCAGACATGGTGAGTAGTGTGGATGATGACATGAAAGGGATTTAGTAGCATGCATGTCATTGTGTGCATGCATGCAATCCAACCCGTTCAACACACTCACCAAGGCAAAGACAAGAAGAAATTCCAACTGGAGCCAAATAAGTACTTTGGAAAGTTGATGCACATGGCCACCAGCGCACACTTCAAGATTAGCACAGACACTATGCATCAGTGTGTTGCCGATTCAACTGCACCCAAGAAGACCATGCACATGTTAGAAGATGAGTTGGATTAAGGGGCCAAACTAATACATTGGTTATAATGAAATTAAGAGTTCGCTTCAGTAAGATGTCACCATGAGGTGCATGCACACCATCATAGATGACCAAGCTTGGCATCAACTCACTAGCTTCACCATCACAAGCATGTCAAAGAGTTGGTGTCACCACAGTGGACCGAGTGTTAGTGATGTCTTGAAGGCTTGCTCAAGCCATGTCGTCTCACATGAGTACATGTGCATTGTAATGTTGAGTCAGTGTAAGTCAAGTGTCAATAGTTGGATGTAACATTCATAGAGTAGGTGAAGAATCATGACGGTAGTTGAATGGTCACAAAGGGGAATGTCAAGGGTCACCCCACCCTTTGCTATAAATGGTCCCTCATAACTCATTTTATAGCCTTTTGGTCAGCCAAGCTTCTTCTAAGACTATCTTGAACAAGGCTTGGATAGTATTGTAACATGCCTTGGCTTCTCCACTAGACGAAGCTAGTACATCTCATTGGAGGAGCAGGCAGATGTGGCTTTAACGTTCCACTGTTTGGGCTTGCGGGTTTACATGGATGTATTGTATGATAGTTACTTACACTTCTTTATATAATAAGAGGCAACATATTTTCATGCATATGTTGTTATTGTAGTTGGACTACTCTGGTTGCTTTAATTATATGTATTGTTTAACTTATGTACTTCAGTATGAACTAATTCACATGCAATTATATGAATCTTATTGTTAATGTGTTGCATATGTTGTTAATGTTGTCACCATCCATGTCGATTGCTCTGCCAGACATCAAACAAACCTTTCACTTGAACCTTTCTATAACAACTGTCACACTCATCTCAGACTAATATGTGAGTGTTGTATGTGTTATCTTACCTTGTATGATGTGATTGTCGCATCTGAGTGGACTGGTCCACTAGAAGTTGTGCATTTCCTTTGTGTTGTGTGTTCCTAGCTGAGTTGGTACTGATCCCTTTCAACCTGGAAGTCACCTTTACCTCCTTCCTCTTTTGAAGTGTTGGAACCTCTCATACACCTTCCTTGACTCACTGCATCAGCCACACCCTTGCTGCTAATAAAGTTATTCTACTTGCCTCTATGTGACATTACGATCAAGGCATTACCTTACGACCCGCTGTTGGGACTCCTACACCAAATGGTCTGAGGTCTAATTGGGACTTCTTATCTGGGAGATCCCCTTGACATGTTGGTGGGTCCACCACCATCAACATTTATTTTTCTATAAGGAGGGTGTGATGACAAGCAGTGTCCTCTCATCCAATTTTGAACCTTTTCATATCTTTCATGGAGTCTTGCATTCTTCTTCCCTCGAGGTTTTTTTTGAATCATGAAGATGTCTCCATCTTGGGGAAGCTTTTCAATATCTTGTCCACTCACACGTATGATGGTGAAGGTGAAGTGGCCTGGCCTGAGAACTTACATAACTTACTTTCCATGATTTCCTGGAAGATGAGTTTACTCACAAATAGGCTAGTCTACTGCTTGCATACACACTTCACGAATCTCCATTCCGTTGGGTGCTTAGCCTACCGACTGACACCATGCACTCATGTGAGCACTTCTATGATCTTATCGAAGACACGTTCTATCATTTTGATCCAGACCATCTTAACTGGAAATTGTTACAAGAATGAAAGGCTTCATATGAATCTGTTATTGATTTTTGGCAACGCTTCTGTGACTTGCAATTTCAAGCTCTGAGGAGCAAGATGAAGTTTGCTTATCTCTGGGACCAGTTCGAGTACTACCTTAAGAAATATTCTCGGCCCAAGAGAAAGATCTATATCAAGCCTCACTCAACATTCTTCATTGATGGAACTGCGCAATCTCATGTGGGAGTCAGCACTATCTCAACTAATTGTTCACCTCCCTCTCATTCAACAGCTCCAACATTTCCTAGTGATGTTGAGGATCATGCTTGTACAATTTTTCAAGCTTTACACTATCCCAACATTGCTCCACTCAATTCTCACGCAGATTTTGTTGTGACTCCTTTGAGTTCTTATATGCATTCCTTTCTACGACCTCCATCTTTGTACCTGGTGTGGAGTACCAAAGAAGGTATGTTTCGATGGTTATTTTAGTATCTTTTCATTAGAACTTATAAGCCTTTTGCATTAGAGACTTAGAAAATAATAAGGATTTATAAAAAAACACGTGAGATTAATGGAGAACGCTAATAATTGTCATTCCTATGTGCAAGAGGGAGGAAAAATAGAAAGTGGGCATCCCAAAGGAAAAGAAAAAGATGAACTAACTGTTGTCCCTTTGACGGGAGAGCACGTGCAAACCAGATCAAAACGACCCAACCCAGGAAAGGAAGCGGAGATACCAGCTCAGAGCAGAAAATGAAAGAAGTGACTTAGGATTAACGATTCTACAAATCCCTCAGGATCTTAGATCCTGAGGGATCGCTATTTTATCTATTTCTGTATCTAGATATATCCGTCATCATCTTTATATAAGGGATAGCGTTGTTAGCTAGAGGGAAGGAATCTTATGTAATTTCTTTTAAGAAAGATCAAGACTATGATATCTATGTTCTGTTGAAGACTTGAGTTACTGTAATTCTACTTCATGCATTAATACAGACTTGGTTACTATTTTATCTTTGAGTTTGGATCAATCTTAAGCAGTGTACCCCTAGAGGCTAAGGGCCCGGCCCTGGAGGACACTTGCTCTTGTACCATTACGTGTGGTTTCTGTGTGGTTTGTTCATAGACGTGATCTGGTAATTTGTTGTGTTTTAAGAACGTTTATATTACATGCTCTGTTATGTTGAACTCATTTAATGTTCCTACAAACAAAAGTCTTATATTGACGTTGTATCATGTTACCAATCCTTTGGGTGTTGATTAATCTCTACAGGATACTGTCATTCCATTACAGAGTTTTATGCGATTGTGCTTTATCATTACAGGAGTTATTTTGAAAAGTCTGATTTCACATGATTATTGAATCCTTGAATGTTACTGTTTTCATCTTGAGATGCAATCGTATGCTTTTATTTAGAATAATAATAGAATCAGATTAAGCATGTTTTGTTTATATGGTTTTTAGTATTATTTCATCTTGGATCCATAGGTAGTGTTGTTCCATAGTATGTGTACATATTTAAGAGCGAAGGATTGATGTTTGGATTGGTGTGATTAAAAAGAATTACAGCTTGCCAAACTTGGTTACTGTTTATTTCTCACTTTCTATTCCATTTCAATTGCCACTCCATTTCTGAATTGTTGTTCCATTTCAGTTGTTCCATTCCAAGATTGCTGATTTGTTGTTTTATTTACTTGCCATTTCTTAAGGATGGTCTTAGGCTGTAGTGAGCGTCAGCATCTGCTACCTGGCTCCTAGACCTCTGACCTGCTCCCATCAGTTATGAAAGGGATGGGTTATTGCTACCAAACCCTTGGCTGATGTGCTATTCTATTTCATTGCTATTTACTTTACTTGCCGTTTCATTTCTATTCATTAAGGACGATCTCAGGCTGTAGTGAGTGCCAGCATCTGCTACCTGGCTCCCAGACCTTAGATCTGTTCTCATCAGTTACGAAAAGGATGGGTTATTGCTAACGAACCTTTGACTGATGCATTGCTTGGTGTGATTTATCCTTTTGAAGTAGTTAAGTTGTAGACGCGCATCTATTTACTTTTATAGTTTTAAATAGCTGTACTACGAGCATTACTCTGACAAGTGCTAAGCCTCAGACTAAGACACTCTTTGAAGTAGCAAGACGTTCCCGGATTGACATATTAATGTGAGGTAACTAGAGGTGAAAGAGACCCTTTTTATAGCTCTACATTTTGGCGCTGTTGCCGGGGAAAGAGTGTAGCCATTTGTTTTTTTCAGGGTAGTGTACGAACCTGCTAGGGAAGAATTGGGTTTTGAAAACGGAAGGTAAGAACCTAAGTACGGAGCATGTAAAAGCCCTGCTCCTTTGCCCGCTTTCCTGTAGATTTGCTGCTATCTACTTAAGAAGGATTTAGTAGTTAAATTGAGTGCATGACTAAGCAAAAAAAGCCAGAGAAAAATCCCAAACCTTTACCAAAGCCAGAAAAAGCTAAGGGGCCTGTGACCCTTGGTCGATAAACCTTCATAGACGAAATCTATAAGAAAGTTGAATCTCAGCCTTCAGTAGGACCCAGGAAAGTTATTTCCAAACAGCCTACTAGTTCCCTTCAGGCCACAGGTTCACCATCTGTAGCCTTTGCTGAGCTGCATAGTCAAACTGACGAACAGGACTTTCAAGAAATTGAAAATTCTATTCCAGAACGATTGCAAGAAGGGAATTTCAGTAATCTTTGTGAAGGAGAAGGGAAAACAGGTGAGACTGGGGAGCCGAGATCTCCTCTTAGGATAACTCAACCATTGAATAGCCCAGACAAAGGAAGTGTAGTAAAAATTATTATTGAAGGGACCCAATCCCCTCAGACAGAAATCCCAGATAGAGGAAGTGCTATTAAAACTGTTTCTGTCAAAGACATTCCCTCTCAACCTAGGAATACCCTCTTAGATATTCCAGAAGGTTATTGGCACATATTTGACCTAATGGCTCAAAATCCACCAAACACCCAAACCTCTACATTATAATACCCCATTGTGGATTCTGAAGCAAATGCCCCCATGAAAGCAATTCCCCTTCAACATATCCCTACATTTCACAGGCTTACATCGGAGGACCCGGATGCATTTTTATTTGAATTTGATGTATTATGCAGGGGATATGATTACACCACTGACCCCCAGAAACTAAAATTGTTCCCCTCTACTCTAAAAGGGGTTGTTTTAAGATGGTTTATGGGATTAGGTGGTGGGGTTATAAATAACTGGGAATAAATGAAAGAATCCTTTTTGACAAAATATCAAGACTACTGCAGGTCTAGAAAACTAAAAGATGAAATATTTCAAATGATAGCTACACCAAACAAAACATTAGAAGAATATGTGGAAATTTTCTAGTATAATCTACAAAGATCTCTCTATGCATCACTACCTTTGCCTGATAACGTGTTGAAAACAACATTAATAAGGGGCATGAAAGAACAATGGATTGAAACATTAAACATTATGGGGAAATGGGATATTTATCAGGAAAGTTTTGCTGACATAATTGATTTAAGCATCAGGAGTTCGAGAGGTAGTACATGAATCAAACCAGCAGAACATGATTGGTTTGCAAGAGAAAACAAAATCCCATCAGAAGGAGTAACGCGTGTGGAATTTGGAAATTTATTTGAAAATTTTAAAACTGATATACTAGGAACACTGACTACACAATTGGACGTTTTGCAGGCCAAGTAGAAGCAAATGGAGGCAGAATAGAATTTGGCAATCTTCTGCCCCAGGTGCAGGAAGAAGCATAGCCATAAGGAGTGTCCACTAGATACAGTCCAGACATGTGCCATCTGTACAAGGGATCACTCTACAGAAAGTTGTCCCTCATTACCTGGACTAAAAGTGGTATATAAGGAAGCAGAAGAAGAACCAGAGGCAGTATATTTACTCAACCAGCGTCATCAGTGGCAGCCGCGACAAATTGGTATGTTCTCAGACCCAGCTTCTTCTTTTCAGTATCCACAGTACAATACTCAATAGTAAAATACATGGAAAAGTCAGTTTCAGCCCCCATTTCCAAACAGGTCATCACAGTCATATCCTTCTGCGAACCCGTGGCTAAATCAGACAAGCCAGTCTGGCTAGTCGAATCCTCCTTATCCCTCACCATACTGGCAAAGCAACCCATACCCACCACAATGGACTCCCCCCACTTCACAAAGCTCAGCGTGGTAGTCTAACTGGTAGAGACCAACACAACAACCAGTAGGAAATAGTCCTTTCCCTCAACCTACACTGCCAGCTTTATAGCAAAATCCCCAATCTAATCTGAGACCCCAACTCCCAGCCCAGCCCAATCCCAATCCAAATAACAGACCGGTCCAAGCTCTCCAAATTTTAGAAACACCAGAAGAAGGACCCAATCTGAGGGAGTGCAATGATCTTCAGCTAAGATCTGGGCGTATTATCCAAACAGAGGGAAATAAAACAGTTCAGATTTAAAGGTCAGTTACCTAGAGAACATCTGTCACAAGAGGAGGATGCGAATAGACAACAAACTCATAATCAAGCAACCACATCCTCTCCCCCATTCCCAGAACAATTAGTCATACCTCGACCTATACAACAACCTAATTTTGACATTCTGGGAGAATTACAAAATTTGTACATAAAAATTCCATTCCTTCAGGCCATTCAAGACATCCCGATATATGCAAAAACTATTAAAGAATTGTGCATAAAAATACTGAGGAGGAATATAATAGATAATCCAAGATTTCAAGTAGTGGGTACTTTATCTAACTTATTATCAGGAAAGGAAACACCCATTAAGTATGAAGACCCAGGAAACTCAATAGTAACTGTTCAAATTTATGGTCAAACCCTAACCAATGCCTTAATTGATCTTGGAGCTGCAATCAATATATTGACAACCGCTACTTGCCTAAAGCTAGGCATTACATCTGCAGAACCCACCTCCACTCTGCTGGAATTGGCTGATCGGTCTGTGGTTAGGCCGGAAGGTATACTACATGATGTCATGGTCTTGGTTGACTCCTGGGAATACCCAACTGATTTTCTGATAATAAAACCTAAAACCCGACTTGATGGACATCCATTGATCTTAGGAAGACCTTGGCTCGCTACTGCTAATGCCTATATCGGCTGTCGACAAGGGAACATGATCATAACCAAGGGGGCGGATATCAAGAATTTAGTTCTATATCCCCCAGTGCAGCCAAGCATCATAATAGTTAAAACTAATAGGCACCCTTTATCATATCTTATTGACAACATTAGATCTCCATTAACTATACAAGAAGCACTTGAGTTCAAATACCAAACAGAAGATGATGCCCTCAGTAATTTCATTAGTCAAACTAAACTCACATCTCGTACCCAGTGTCATATGATAAAAACAACATTTGATAACGAAGTAGAAGAGGAACCTCTAAAAGATACACATGATCACACAATCCCTGTCACTTCAGTTGCACATAGTAAAATTATGGAAATTGAACCTGGAAAGACCTTAAACATTAACGCCAACCTTGCACTCGAACAAGAAACAAAGCTCATCCATATCTTAAGGAAATATAAAGAAGCATTTGCATGGGATTGCCCTGATATCAAAGGAATTGACCCTCAATTATGTACACACCACATCTACATAGAAAATGATGCAAGACCTGTTAGGCAGCCTCAGAGAAGACTAAATCCTCATCTAAAAGAAGTAGTAAAAGCTAAGCTTAAAAAACTTTTAGATGTTAATTTTATCTAGCCTATCTCTGATAGTAAATGGGTCTCCCCGCTTGTGGTGGTGGCGAAAAAGAATCGGAAGTGGAGAATCTGCGTACACTACCGGGAGCTAAATAAGGAAACGCAAAAATATCACTTTCCTCTCCCATTCATCGATCAAGTATTGGACACCTTGGAAGGGAAGAAATTTTTTTCTTTTCTCGATGGCTTCAGTGGGTATAACCAAATATAGATCGCCCCTGAAGATTAGGACAAAACTACTTTTACTTGTCCTTGGGGAACATTCGCCTACTGAGTTTTACCTTTTGGCTTATGTAATGCCCCTGCCACATTCCAAAGGGCTATCCTTAGCATTTTTGCAGATCTAATAAATGAAGGACTGGAAGTATATATGGATGACTTTACTCCATACAGAGATGAGTTTGGTCTAGCATTGGAGACACTAGAAAAAGTCCTACAACGTTGCATAGCTACCAGGCTTTGTTTAAGCCATGAAAAATGTTACATGATGATGAAAGAAGGACTTATTTTAGGACATTATATTTCAGCAGCTGGCATTCAGGTAGACCCAGCCAAAATCCAAATACTTTTGTTTATTCCTACTCCTACTACTGAAACAGAGGTACGTAGCTTTCTTGGATTCTCTGGTTACTACAGAGGATTTATAGAACATTATTTAAGTATTGCTGCACCATTGTATGCACTAACTGGTAATATTGATTTTCTTTGGACAGAAAAATGTGAACGTGCCTTCAACGATCTGAAGAAGCTCATATCTACAGCCCCAGCCCTTCGGGGACAGAATTGGGATTTGCCATTCCAGATATCATCTGATGTCTCAGACACAGCCATTGGAGCGGTCCTTGGACAGGAGGAGGATAGAAAACCATATGCAATTTATTACATTAGCAAAAATCTATCCCCTGCTGAATTAAATTATATTGTCACTGAAAAGGAATTTCTAGCCGTTATACATGCTGTCAATAAATTCAGACATTACATCATTGGATATCATGTTATCTTGTACACAGATCATTCTGCTATAAAAAATATTTAGCAAACAAGCCTATCACAAATGGCAGAATAACTAGATGGCTAATTTTATTACAGGGATTTGATATTACAATCAAGAATCGATCTGGGAAAGAAAACCCGGTAGCTGATTTCCTCTCAATAATGCCAAAACCAGTCGATGCAGCAGCAATTGAATATCAATTTCCAGATGAGCATCTCTTTGCCGTTGTTGTTCAAACACCCTAGTATGCTGATGTTGCCAATTACCTAGCAGTAGGTAAGTTACCAAAGCATCTAACCCCTAATGAGCGAAAACAGATTATTCAGCGAAGTACCAGATTTTCCTGGATTGGGGGCTATTTGTTTCACATAGGGGCAGGCATGCAAATCAGGAGATCCGTTCGACAAGACAAAATTTTTGATATACTGAAAGCATGCCATGACCAACCATGTGGTGGACATTTCGCTGATCGCAGGACTGCACATAAAGTGTTACACAAAGGGTATTATTGGCCCAAAAATTTCAAAGATGCAAAGAAATTTGTCCAAGCATGTGACAGTTTCCAGAGAGCGGGACACCCTAGTTAGTCGGATGAGATGCCTTTGAAACCATAGCTAGTCATCGAACCATTTGAGCGTTGGGCTCTTGATTTCGTGGGACCAATCAACCCACCATCAAACTAGAAAACATACATTTTGGTGGCAACAAAATACGTCACCAAGTGGGTTGAAGTAGAGGCCTTGCCCAGAGCTATAGAAGAATCATTTATACAGTTCCTGCTTCATCTATTTGTACGCTATGGCCTCCCTAGAGAGATAATTACAGATGGAGGGCCACAGTTTGCTGGGAACGGAATAGAGGCAACACTCAACAACTATCATGTTCAGCATAAAATTACCACCCCATATAACCCACAGGCAAATGGGCAAGTAGAAAGCAGCAATAAGATAATAGAAACAATTCTAACAAAAACAGTTGCATCACATAGATGCGATTGGGTTGCCAGACTACCTGAAGCATTGTGGGCTTATAGAACAACATGGAGAAGCACCACTGGTCAGTCACCTTACCAAATAATGTTCGGAAGACAACCTATTTTTCCTATAGAATTTGAAATCTAGACATTACAAATAGCACAAGAAGTTGGTTTAGACTTAACTCAGGCACAGACTAATCGACTACAACAGATCAATGAGTTGGATGAAATTAGGATCTCTGCACTTCAACACACTCCCCTGATACAGCAGCAGAGAGCTAAATGGCATGATGCTCTCATTAAAAATAGAGTCTTCCACGAAGGAGACTGTGCTCTTTTATATGACTCTAGGTTTCAGGACTTCCCCGGGAAACTCCAGACTCGTTGGATGGGACTATATGAAATTCAGAAAGTACATGACAATGGTACCCTTACCCTGATTACTATTGATGGTTCTGGATATACCTTTAAGGCAAACGGCCATTAAGTCCGTCGTTATCGCAAACCACTTACTTGGGAGTCCTTCTGCCAACAACTACGCCAAGATTTAGATATGGAGATCTTAGGGGAGGAAGACAAATTTTCCTCACCTGTAACTCACCAAGAAATTTACTTTTCCTTACAAATTTGTACATAACTTCTTGAATTATTTTTGTACATATCTTTGCAACAAGTTTTGTTACTTCTGCTGTTCCTTTTTTCAAAAGGAATAACACTTTTTGTTTTCTGCTGTTCCTTTTCTAAAAAGGAACAGCACTTTGTGTTTTGTTGTACCCTTTCTAAAAGGAACAACACTTTTGATTTTTGCTGTTCATTTTCCAAAAGAAACAACACTTGTGATTTTTGTTGTTCCTTTTCCAAAAGGAACAACACTTTTGATTTTTGTTGTTCCTTTTCCAAAAGGAACAACACTTTTGATTTTTGTTGTTCCTTTTTCCAAAAGGAACAACACTTTTGATTTTTGTTGTTCCTTTTTCCAAAAGGAACAACACTTTTGATTTTTACTGTTCCTTTTCCAAAAGGAACATCACTTGTGATTTTGGCTATTCCTTTTCCAAAAGGAACAACACTTGTGATTTTTGTTGTTCCTTTTCCAAAAAGAACAACACTTTTGATTTTTGTTGTTCCTTTTCCAAAAGGAACACCACTTCTAATTTTTGTTGTTCCTTTTCCAAAAGGAACAGCACTTGCGATTTTTGCTGTTTCTTTTTCAAAAGGAACAACACTTGTGTTTTGTTGTCCCTTTTTCAAAAGGAACACCACTTGTGTGCTTTGTTGTTCCTTTTTCAAAAGGAACAACACTTGTGTGTTTTTGCTATTTCTTTTCCAAAAGGAACCTCACTTTTTGATTTCTGCTGGTCGTTTTTCAAAGGAACGACACTTGTTTGATTTTGTTGTTCCTTTTCAAAAGGAACAACACTGTGGATTTCTATTGTTCCTTTCTCCAAACGAACAACATTTGTGAACTGTTGTTGTGCCCTCCCTCGAAAGGAACACTACTCATATGATTTTGAAACAGCTTGTTCCTTCTATTCTAAATTAAGGATGCTTATTGTCAATGTTCTTTCAAGTCTTTTTGAATACAACTATGCACTTATGTGATGGAAACAAAAACACAGCATACGGAAATCAATAAATCATAAATCACTATCTTTATAAGAGACTGCCCTGAATTGGTGAAAGGACACAGAGAAAGACATGCTTATTCATCATCTTTTGTTGCCATTGTTCTACTAACTCCATTCTGATTGGTTATCTGTATCATGATGGTTCCTTTTTTTAATCCTCTTTGATTATCATTCAGCAATAAGACCAAAGGATCTATACCTTTCTATTGGGATATTAATACTTCTTCCACCATTCCTACTCTTAAGGAGTGTTGAACCACCCTTTGTGTATAAACAGGAAAGGCTCTTTATTAAAAACAAGAAGAAAAAAAGAAGAAAACAAGTCTCATTACGAGCTGGCCTATCATGATCATCAGGACGGAAGCGAAGTGGCATTCCCACTATGGCCACCACACCTGGGAAATGGTCCAAAAGGTATATCAAACAAATAACCCTTGGAATAGGAGGTCTCATCAAGAGCCGGCCTTCCCACTATTTTCTCCTCCCTCGTGAATGGAATTATGACTAACTAGTCACCAAGCCAGCATAGTGGCCTACATTTTTGAAATTACACAACGCTTCCTGGCATACACAAAGGACTATAGTTCCAAGGGTGAAACAAACAACTCTGCCAAGGTTATGGATACCTGTCGGCAGCAGAGCACTGTTAATGGTATTGAAGTCGTATTTTTACACCAATAGGTAAGAAGATTGCATCCTCTTGTTTCTTATGCCGTGATAATTAATTATATAATATTACCAACCATATAGCGTATGACTATATATTATCGCCAATCATTACGGAGCTAGTGACAGTGACTGCATGATACTCTCCATTTATGGCAAATGTCTTATCCCCGAACTTCCATCAAATCACGACAGTCCCTTATGTATTAAAGCGATGTAACTTTATACCTCGATTTCAGTAATAGGCTGTTTTTGTAAGCATAGCATATTGCCGTACGTTGTTCCATAAAGACCTCGCTGTAGAACAGACACTTCTCCTTTATTTGACGGCCGAGACAGCCTATCACATTGTGGGGGGGGAGGTAACCTCATCGTTCCCCAGAGCACGTGTCAGTCTGTTATTTGAGAAATTGTGTACTCGGGCACAACACAGCTCAACGATATTATCTTTTTCTATTTTTGTTTTCTTCTGCATGAGCTGCTGTTCGAAGCCATTTCCACTGCATACGCCGTAGCATTAGAAGTTGAACGAGTAATACACCACCAGCTTCTCTGCGTTTCAACAAACAGCTGCCGTTCCTTTGAGAATTTGCAGTGAAACTATGGGAGGAAGGTCAGTTCACCGAGAACCGTAAGTATTAACTGTTTCAGCTACAGCCCAATGAATCCTGAAGAAAGCAGGATGGTTGACCTATCTCAACCACCTGAAGGAGTCCAATGAAACAGTAGCGATAGAATTTTACATAATTTACAGGAAGACTACTCCACAGTAAGAGGAAGGCGAATATCAGTCACCGATGACATAATAGCAAGAGTCTCGGTATTACTAGCCACCGGACCAGTATGGACAATAAAGAAGGAAAGGCTGCAGAAGATTTTAGAAATATTTCAGGATGAGGTCCAGAGTTTGACAATTCGAGGAAAGGGGGTGCTGCCAGCAACGCTAGGAGAGCCATGGGCGGAATTAGCAAAAATCATCCAAAGCTATATCACCTGTGAAGGAAGAAAAGACATGGTAAGACCACGAAATCTTAAACTCCTAGCTGTCTTAAAACAAAAATGTTTTATGAATTTACCTACATTTTTGAATTCATTATTGCATGACGTTGCACGAAGCATGAAGAGGGAACAACACGTAGAGTCAGTCGTTAGCCACCACGGATTAATTCGGTTGATAGTTAATTATAGTGTCACCCAGCAATTGAGCAACTGGGAAGAACTAATTACCATCATCAATGGAGGGACGGCCACATCTAGACACCCGAAAAAATGAAAACAAGTTGCTAGCACACCCCAACATTCAGAAAAATGTAAGCAGGACACTTGCACAAAGGAGCAACCTGAAAAACGATCTGAAAAATGGAAACATGATGCTAGTACACCCGAACAACCAGAAAAACGTAGAAAATCGGCACAGCTCGCATGGCTACGAGGAGGGCTGGAGAAGCCCCAGGAAGGCACGAGCCAAGCAATAGAAATCGAAGATGAGCAGTCTAAAGAGGAAGAAACAGAAGAAGAAGACAACGAGGAAACAAAGCAGGCTGCAGAGACAAAAACATAAGAAGAAAATGACGAGGAAGCAGAGAAGTCTGTAGAGACAGAAACAGAAGAAGAAGATGACAAGGAAGAAGAGAAGGTTGCAGAGACAGTAATAGAAGAAGAAGAAGACGAGGTAGAGAAATCTACAGAGAAAGAAGAAGAAAAGGATGAGCAATCTGAAGAGGAAGGAGACGAGAGAAAAGAAGCTGAGCAGTCCGACCAGGAGGAAGGAATGGAACAGCAGGAAGGTAGCCATTACAAGACCGGTTAGGGGAAGATGAATTGGCCAACATTTTGGCCAATATGGGCGAATATGGCCAACCCCTGAGTCCATCAAACCTACATGCCGTAGAGAAAACCCAGGAGAAAGATGCACCCGAGGAATTGCATGCAGAAGAGGCGGAAGTAGAAAATTTGTCCGTTCATAATGAGAAGATATCAGAAAATGCTGAGCAGGAACAACCCGTTCCTAATCAGACGACACCAGAAGAAAGTCCAGAGGAAATAAGGGTAGAAGAAGAATTAACCCAAGAAATAACAGAGCCAAGTAAGGTTCTTAACCCGGAACAACCACCCTAGGGAAAAAATCAAGAAGCTTGCCACAGTCTAAACCACAGCGAACAGTCTGTTGTTATTTCTGAAGAGATGATGGAAATAGGGGAATTACGAAGGGAACAACAGACATTGTTGAACATAATAGTACAACTTCACCAACAGATTAGGATTCTAAAGGCAAGGCAAAGGGTAAAAGGGACTTCAGGAAGAAAAGGTCTGACCACACCAGTAAGATCCCTTAAGGGCAAGAGGCGAAGGACCAAAATCCATCCCACTGCTCAAAACCCTGACAAAAGCCAAACTGTTGTTCCAAATGAAGCTGAAAAACAGACTGTTGTTCCAATTGAAAAGGAACAACAATGGGCTAGAGTTCGTGTGAAAATTGAAAATAATGATAAGATGGTTCAGACGGAGGCACCACGTTTGGGAGTAATAAGGGTTTTGAACTCAAAGCAGCGCAATAAGAAAGTTCAAGTAAAGCTTCCGGCCTCCACGACTGCATGGAAGAAGGATCTGAAAACGAGAACCCTTCACAAACATTTGAAGCAGGCCCAACAAGAAGCAGAAAAGCTTAGGGAGAAAACGGTCCCCCGAGAAAAATATGAAGAACTACAACAGCAGCTAAGGAACGTCAACTTATTTGAAAGCCAAGCTTTCGAAGGATGGTGAAGGGAACAAGAGAAAGTTGCCAAGGTAACCCGTAGATTAGATGTAGCTATTAAACAAATGGATACCTTGTGTTCCCTATACAATGACATCCTAGCATGTAGAGCCCCTACCAAGAACTATGCCCTATTCCTAATGGAAAGGTATTTACAATTGAAAATAAAGGCTGTTAAAGCAGGTGCTCCCATACAAATTAACACTATAAATGATTTTATAAATTGCTGTAAACATTATGGGGTAAAAGTGCAAAGGTTATTGTGTGAATTTTACTTGCATAACGTTGTACTAGAACAAGAGACCAAGCTGAACCTTGGCCCTTTTGTTGGGGACATTCAATTGCAAGCATTTATCTCATCTGCAGTCAATCAAATTAAATGGCTCAAAACCTACAAAGCTTTTCAAAGACAAGAAAACGGATTAGATCTATGGGTAAGAGCTGAGCCTAAAGACCCAAAACAGTTATGGAGGAGACATAGAAATCTCATGAGGGCTCTAGGAGTGATTGAAGCATTAGGACCCATGTATGAAGCAATCATTCAGCAGGGACTTGAATACTTTTCGTCTATTAAAGACCCTTCTGTTGAAGTAGCTAAATTTCGATATTGAATATCTAATCCGAACATCCAGCTCAGAGAACCATTTAAGTATGAGAATTTTAAACTTGCTACTAACCGATTCCCCCTCTATGGCGAAATTGTTTTGAGGGTAGGGCCATCCTGGTTAGGATACAGGTTCTGGAGTCCAATCATTTGGCATCTTGCACCTGGATACCAAGCCCTGTATGAGATGCCTGAGGGCCAGACAGGCCATTTCATTGATCATTTAATTTCACATCACGGATGTATGCCCCCACACAAGATTCCATCTCCAGCATACTCATTCACTGCTTTGCATGTCAACTACAATGTTTTCATGGGGCCATGAAAAAGGTTAAGCTTGGGGGTGTGTGGAGTATCAAAGAAGGTATGTTTCGATGGTTATTTCAGTATCTTTTCATTAGAACTTATAAGACTTTTGCATTAGAGACTTAGACAATAATAAGGATTTATAACAAAACACGTGAGATTAATGGAGAACGCTGATAATTGTCATTCCTATGTGCAGGAGGGACGAACAACGAAAAGTTTCCATCCCAAAGGAAAATACAAAGATGAACTAACTTCTATCCCTTTGACGTGAGACCGCGTGCAAACCAGATCAAAACGGACCAACCCAGGAAAGGAAGTGGATATACCAGCTCGGAGCAGAAAAGGAAAGAAGTGGCTCAGCATTAACGATTCTGCGAATCCCTTAGGATCTTAGATCCTGAGGGATCGCTATTTTATCTATTTCTGTATCTAGATATCTCTGTCATCATCCTTATATAAGGGATAGTGTTGTTAGCTAGAGGGGAGGACTTTTATGTAATTTCTTTTAAGAAAGATCAAGACTATGATATCTATGTTCTGTTGAAGACTTGAGTTACTGTAATTCTACTTCATGCATTAATACAAACTTGGTTACTCTTTTATCTTTGAGCCTGGATCAATCTTTAGCGGTGTACCCCTGGAGGCTAAGGGCCCAGCCCTGGAGGACACTTGCTCTTGTACTATTACGCATGATTTCTGTGTGGTTTGTTCATAGACGTGATCTGGTAATATGTTGTGTTTTAAGAACGTGTATATTACATGCTCTATTATGTTTAACTCATTTAATGTTCCTGCAAACAAAAGCCTTATATTGACGCTGTATCATGTTACCAATCCTTTAAGTGTTGATTAATCTCTACAGGATACTGTCATTCCATTACAGAGTTTTATGTGATTGTGCTTTAGCATTACAACAGTTATTTTGAAAAGTCTGATTTCACATGATTATTGAATCCTTGAATGTTACTATTTTCATGTTGAGATGCAATCGTATGCTTTTATTTAGAATAATAACATAATCAGATTAAACACGTTGTGTTTATATGGTTTTTAGTATTATTTCATCTTGGATCCATAGGTAGTGCTATTCCATAGTATGTGTACATCTTTAAGAGTGAAGGATTGATGTTTGGATTGGTGTGATTAAAAAGAGTTACAGCTTGCCGAAGTTGGTTACTGCTTATTTCTCACTTGCTGTTCCATTTCAATTGCCGCTCCATTTCTGAATTGTTGTTCCATTTCAAGATTGTTGATTTGCTATTTTATTTATTTGCCATTTCTTAAGGACAGTCTTAGGCTGTAGTGAGCGTTAGCATCTGCTACCTGGCTCCCAGACCTCTAGCCTGCTCCCATCAGTTATGAAAGGGATGGGTTATTGCTACCAAACCCTTGGCTGATGTGTTGTTCTATTTCATTGCTATTTCCTTTACTTTCCTTTTCATTTCTATTCATTAAGGACGATCTCAGGCTGTAGTGAGTGCCAACATCTGCTACCTGGCTCCCAGACCTCGGATCTGTTCTCATCAGCTACGAAAAGGATGGGTTATTGCTACCAAACCTTTGACTGATGCATTGCTTGGTGTGATTTAGCCTTTTGAAGTAGTTAAGTTGTAGACTCGCATCTATTTACTTTTGTAGTTTTAAAAAACTGTACTACGAGCATTACTCTGACAAGTGCTAAGCCTCAGACTGAGAAACTCTTTGAAATAGCAAGAAATTCCCGGATTGACATATTAATGTGAGGTAACTAGAGGTGAAAGAGACCCTTTTTATAGCTCTACACCTGGGTGTTGCTCCATATGATGTTGTCTTGTGTTCATCCGTTTTGGACTCTTCACTTATTGTGAATGAGGAACAACCCACTGATGGAGTTGGTGTTGCACAACCAACATGCGTTATCATTCATGAAGAGTATGAGTGGGAGCTTGAGCATCAACACTCAGCGAAGGATGACTCCTTTCCATCCGAGCCCCCTCCGTTCTTTCCTAACATCGTTGGTGAACTTGCCATCCATGATTTTGCATGTGTGTCTTTCTCCACAGATGCACCCATTATTGATCTTTTTCAGGACACATCGTATGTTAGCCCATCATCCAACAACAGAAAGGACCAATCATTCATTGAAAATGAACTTGATCTTTCATCTTATCTTTCCAAAAACACAAAGGGTGAACATCCTTCCTTCTCATCTACCCCTCTGTGTGATTCATCAACTCATGAGGATGCCAACCAACATCCTAAATTGTTTGATATTGGTTGCCATAATCTCTTCACCTCATCATCTAATCATGACGTTGATTCACTTGTTGTTAATACGTCTAAGCCACTGGTCTACAAATATCCATATATCAATGAAGTCGTAACCCCACAGACCATCGAGGCACTTCAGCCCAAGCTGATGGTTACGTCAAGCCTTCATTGTCCTGAGGTTGTTTTCACTTCCGATCACGAAATTACCCAAACACTCAATGCTCCTCATCATTCATTTGTATACACTCAAGATCAATCTAACACTCAAATTTTACTTCCTCCACTCAAACTACATGATCCCATTTCTCATGCATTGGAGGAGTCTTACATTGCAAGCACTCATGCACAACACAAATTATTTTTGTTTCTTTCATTTTCTTACATGTCACAGTCAAGAGTGTGCTTATGATTCAAAGTTGCACATAGTGTCACACATCACCGTGATAAGTTCGTGGACTACCCATCATGCACATGTACTCACTTATCTCCTGTGGGCACCTTGAAACATGAAGTGTGGTTCTCTTCATTGTTATATATTTCATGGTTGTTGGTTTGGACAACTCAGTTGCTTGTGGACCAAGCCTTCACCAACATGTGTCTACCAAGAAAGTAAGAAAAAATTGTTGAAAAATACTATGATAACACCAAACTAATGCTAAATAATCAATCAGAACACAATCATCACTATTCAAATCCATTATGAACCATCTCTTATGCATTATTCTATCTTGGATCATTCAGAGGATGAACATACATTATATATCCCAAATCTCATGAATCACCTCAAACATGGTGTAAAAACTTTCAAAATAACCCCAAATGCTAACAAAGTTCAGTAAAGAAAAAATACCAATTCAAGTATGAGTGCCATCACAAATTGCAAGGAACATTATCATGTGGGGAAAATGAAAAAATGAATTTAAGAATAGGATGTTTGAAAAAATACATGGAATTTATTAAAAATAAAATGGATAATGGAAGGGAAGGATATAATGATTTTTATTTTTTCTTGTGAAATCAATATTAATTTAGCACTCAGTTCATTGATTAATTATTGATTCTTCAATGAAGTATATTTGAAAAGGTAAAATTTTGGAACAAAAATCAATTGGAAATAAAGGACCTACAACCATAAATTAGTGATAGTAATTTCATATGCCAATTCAACACTACGTTTAAATGTGAAAAATATATTAACATAATTCTAAGATCAACCTAGATTGAACTATTGTATACCTTCAACCTAATATGAAGAAGAGATACTTCATCTTCTCATAATTAAAAGAAAATAATATTATAAGAACTCATGGTGAGGTCTAGAACCAAAGTCTTCTCTTCTAGAGGTAAAAGGTGTATTAGGGGTGCTCTCTTAACATAATAAAACATCTCAAATGAAGTAATAATCTTAGAGGAAAAAAGCTACAATATTTCAACAATTTTTTGAATCTTGATAGAAAATGACAGAAAAAAATATTGTTAGAAATACAAAACAACACCTTTCTTACAAGGGTGAAAACATAAAAATGATGGAAAAAATGAAAAATGCACATATAAGTGTTGAAAATGCAACATGAGAATCCTAATTTAATTGTGTCCTTGAATTAAATTAGGAATTAAATTGTAATTCCACATATCATGACAACTTGTAATAGTTAACTAAGTTAATTTTACTTAGTTTGCTTAGTTAATTCAAGTTGAGGGTCTAACTTGAGTCATGTAGAGTGTCTCCTATTTTATAAGAGCCCTGGTTGAGTTTATTTTGAGTTGTAATTAATCAATTCAGTTTAACTAAGTTAAATCAGTTAAACTAGTTCCAAATGATGGATGAATTAGTGGGATATCTAGTAGTAGTGTGTAACCTACAGTGGTGGGGTGTAACATGTAGTGATCAACTAGTAAACTAAAGATTCACTCATAATTAACTCATGCATGTCATATTAGAGAAAGACCCTGTTGAGATTGTAGTTCAGGGAAAATGTACTATCAGTTGTATAATCCTCTGAATTGTACAGGTGATGCATGTGATCATAGGAAGGCATATGAGGATTGCACAATTCATAATTGAGGAATTTATCAATTAAATATGGGATAATTACGAAGGAAACCACACAAGGAAATATGGGCTTAAAAGGCAATAGAATTGGCTAAGTATTGGCTTGATCTTGTCTTGGAAGTAGTGAGATAGATAGAGATAGTGCAGGGGTTGCTCGGGCTTGAGAAAAGCATTGTAATCTTATCATATTGTTTGATTAATGAAATATTCAGATAGTAGGGGTTTTTAGCTTTCGATTTTCTCGGAAAATTATTGTGTTATATGTGATTGAATTCTTTCTCTTTTATGCTTCATGATTTCATCAATTTTTTATTGTTTCCACTAATGAGTAGAGTAGATTCAAGTCAATTATTTTAGCATATTACAATCTACAGTTTGAATCTACAAGGGATTTCTACATGGTATTAGAATTGCAATCATTATAGAAGAGGAGAATACGAGTTTGTATTTTACAGGAGAAATCATATTTGTTGCATCATATTTCAGAGCCAACAAGATGTTGTTTTATGGATTAAGACTCAAATATTCCCTTGAGGTTAGTTCAAACTTTATTGCTTTGAATAATAGGATGGAGGAAATGTTGAAAGACAACAAGCTTAAGGAATTCATATACAAAGATATTCCTAAGCTAGCTGATGCTCAAGATTTGGCAGAGTGGAGAAAATATGTGAAAAAGGTGAGAAGGATTATTATAGAAGTAGTTTGAGATAATATTGTCTCAAAGCTCCATGGTAAGAAAACTCCATTTGCAATGTGGAAGGCCTTGACAAACCTATGTCAAAACAAAAATGATCACGGGGATCTAGCACTGAAGGAAAATCTCAAAAATATTAAGATGGAGAAGGGTGATTCAATACCGAAGTACTTGACCAAGCTCACCCAAGATGAGCTTGGACGTTTTGGTGTTATGGTTGTTGATGATGATATGGTGAGCCTAACACTTCTAGGCCTTCCCAAGGGCTAGCACAGCTACCATGACTCAGTTAATGGGAGGGAGAAGCTACCAGAGTAGGAGTGATTGTGGTATGACTTGGTCCAAGAAGAGATTTAAAGGAACTCTAGAGATGGATCCTCATCCAAGCATGATGCCGAGGATTATTATTCCTTAGTTGGAAATGTGAAGAAAGTGAAGGGTCTGTCATCCTATTCGAAATCATATTCCATTTAGGGTAGAAAGAAGAAGGAAATCTTGGAGATAAATTTTTTTCACTGTCACAAGCTGGGACACTATGCCACAAAGTGTTTGCACAAGAAGGCTTGTAAGAAGCCCACAGGAGGAGTTACAAGTGAAGCTCTTGCTTCACAATTCGACTTATATTTCACCCTCATCACTTTCATGGTGACATCAGTGATGAGTAGGGTGTGGTACTTGGATAGTGGAGCCTCATTCCATATGACTGGAAACAAAGAGTTCTTCAATGACTTAGATGAGAAGGACTTCCATATTTACATCGTGATGGAATATCATGGGAGGAATAGCACAACTGACATTGGTGTTGTTCCCTTTGAGAGGTAGTATGGTTCTCCTCTCACATTAGAAGATGTCATGTATGTTCCAGGTTTGAAGAAGAATTTGGTTTTAGTTTCCATGTTAGAGGACTGTAGCTACAATGTGATATTTAGTAGGGGAAAGGCTTTCCTTCATCACATAGCCTCAAGACAGGTGAAGTATGGAGTTTGGGTGAAGAACCTCTACAAATTGGATGCATAAGATTTCATTTCTTTGAGAATAGAAGAAGAGAAGGTGCGGAGCTGAGACATCAGTGAGTTGTAGAATAGAATATTGGGTCACTTGCGCCATAGGGATTTGAAGATCGTGCAAAAAATTTATATAGGACTTCCCAAGGGTGCATTAGAGTAGAGAGACATATCCAAAGGTTGTACATTGGGGAAGTAAACCAAAGATTCCTTTCATGATAAAGATAGTTGAGCACAAGCAATCCTTGATAGAGTTCACTCAGATGTGTGTGGACCATTCTCAACAGCATCCATGGCCAAGAAAAAGTATTATGTAATATTTGTTGATCATTTTTCTCATAAATGGTTGATTTTCTTCATGCAAAAGAAAGATCATATGTTCACTAAATTTTGTGAATTTAAAGAATTTTTTGAGAAAGATATTGGAGGGAAAGTTAAATCTCTCAGAAGTGATAATAGTTGAGAATATGTGTCGAATGAATTCAAGAAATTTTATACATCAAAAGGCATTCAACAGGAGTTAATAACACCTCATAACCCACAGTAGAATGGGGTGGATGAAATAAAGAACAAAATTATTGTGGGAGATGGACGGACAATATTAAATGATCAGGGCCTATTGCTTCACTTGTGGACTGAAGCATGCAACATAACTATTTATTTGCATAACAAAAGCCCTCATCAAATTTTAGGATGAGTACACCAGAACAAGAGTTTTCAAGTAAGAAACTAGATGTGGCACACTTCAGTATATTTGGTTCATTAGTCTACTGTCATGTTACCAAGGATGCACAAAAAAGCTAGAGCCAACAACTGAGTTTGGAATATTTGTGGGGTACATTGATACACCTCACAACTATCAAGTGTACCCTTCATCCAACATGATTATAGTGGTTTGTAGAGATGTGAAGTTCGATGAAGAGAAGTCCATGATATGTTTCCTTGAGAGGGAGCTTTAGTTACATGTAGATAATGAGCTTTTAGCTCCAAAGGACGAACCTCAGGATGACGTGTAGCCACCACATGTAGAGGAGCAAGGAGTGGAATCACCCACTCATGCAGAGACTTCTAGAGATGGAAGGAAGTGTACCAGAGAGGATGACATATTGATGCATAATGCTAGAGGGAATGTGGGAGCACCCACATCCTAGCACAAGTAGAGAAGGTCACTACATTAGTACACTGGCTATATAACTTTGATGAGCAAGAGTGTAGAGATTGAGCCATCCTTATTCGAGAAAGAAATGTAGAAACAGTAAGGCTTGATTCCATGGTTGAGGAGTATGACTCCATTATCATAAACAATGTTTTAGAAGTGGTCCCAAGACCAATAGACAAGTCAATGGTGAGTTCCAAATGGCTTTACAAGGTAAATTAAGAATAAAATGGGAGTGTGGATAAACACAAGGCTAGATTTGTGTCCATAGGGTCCCCTTAGGTGAGGGGAATTGATTACGATGAGAATTTTTCTCCAGTAGAAAGTTACTCTTCAATCAGATCTACTGTAACACTTTCAGCATGGATGGGATGGAAGATACATTATATGGATGTGAAGACAACATTCCTCAATGATATGATTGAGGAAGAGGTGTATATTGAGAAACTAGAAGGATTTGAGACCTTCAACGGAGAGTTTCATGTGTGTAGACTCAAGTGATCATTGCATCTGTTGTAGCTCTTTTATTTTTGATAAGTTTGCCACTAGATGAAAAAATCAAAATGCCATAGAGAAAATGATATGTTAGGATATGGACAAAAAATATGGAAAATAAAAAATATTAGGATTTGTTATTATTTCAGGTCCATATCATAAAAATGATAGGGTAGTTGCTCTAAAAAAGAAGGCAAGGGAGAAATTGTTAGATAAGCAATAAAAAAGAAAAATGTTTTCTTTAGAAAATAAAATTAAGGTTGCTAAGTTTAAACACGCCTTTGAAATTAATTTTTTACGTTAAGAAGTGCTTAAAATCCTTAATCAAGGTTTAATTATTGTTTAGGAGATTCATCACTTTGTTGATAAACATGATTTGGTCATTCAAGAAGAAATGAAAAAACATCATGTCAAGTGTCGATAACCACTAGACACCTTTTGACGGATATCATTCACTCCACACGGGTCAACAATGGAGGAAGCTTTTCGGCCCCCCTTTCTATCGTTTCCCGTTAATGTGGGGGGGGGGGGGGGGGTCTAAAAAGCAATTTTAATTGCTGCCATTTTCTATGAAGTGGCACTCTCTCAATGTTTTAGGCCCCCAAAGATTGAAACCATAAACCATTGCACCCCCCCAAAATACGTTGGTAGTTTTCCTCTTTCCGACAGTTGACTTTTTCCCACGCCATGTCATCCACTCGTTATCTCTCACCCATTCACAACCCTCCATGTCACTAGTATGTTATCTCTCATCCATTTATGAATTACCATGTTGCAAATCCATTACCCATACGCACCTATACCATTTCAACCCTAAATTAACCATTTAATCTCTCATTAAACATTAATTCTCACTCCTCTGCAAATTAATTTCCTATGGTTAGATTTAAATGGCCAATCATCCTCGATTTCATTTATAAATGGGCTCTACATTTTACCACTTTTCTTCTTACGTCTTATCACCTTAAGCCATTTTAACACTCTATTTTTTTTACCCTGTCATTTTTCTTTCAGTTGAAACAATTTCCAAATCCCTCACCTACAGAAATATGGCTCCTAAAGCTAAAACATAGAATACTATCGAAGAACGGAATTTGTCTACAACATTTCTTGATTTAGATCGCCTTCCCCTGGTAGAGTCCCTTTTCAAGGTCACTGACTATGAATGTGAATTTGATTTCCACAAACTGAATTTATGGTTAAAGCATAAATATTTTGATAAAGAGGACCCCATTCACTTATGGTAAACACTTTTTCCATTATACTCTATTCCCAAAACTCATCAATTCCCTAATTTAATCACTTAGTGTCAAGCCAGGTACGATCCTATGCAAATAATAGTGATGACTCAGGATGGAAAAATCATGGTCACCATTACTGCTCGGAGCATAAACCAAATTATAATGATACCTCCATTTGACTCCCTTAGCCATTTCTCACCAACAGCTCCCATGGACATTTACAATAAACTTACCTTCCTACAGAGAGCCCTTATCTTTGAACTTTTTCTACCAGAAGATGTCGACTTACCGAAGAAAACCCCACCATATTCATCTTCTATGTTCCTTGAAGCCACTAGACATATCATCTCCCTACTATAATACCTCTTAGGCTATAAAAGGGACCAATCTGTTGATGAATCCATCCTTTGATTCTTTTCCATTTTTAGCAAATAATATCAACTTGCTTTCATGTATAATTATAGCCAATTTTTGGCTGACGATATTCATGAAAAATTTATGAATTTGACCACACATGGAGTTTTTAGATACAGGTTAGTCATAATACATTTAATTTTGTTTCAATAGGAAGATTTATTTCACATTCATTTTAACAGGAAACATGAGTAGGGAGTGAATCAATCAACGATTCATTGGACAGAGTTAGTAAAAGCAGGATCATCCAAGTTTACATTTTCTAAGTTCATATATTCTTTTGTACATTTAGTTCTTCAATTGCTTAATAGCTAGGTAGAGCCCATAATTGGAGAAGAGATCAAGAAGACATTGCACCTATCAAAATAGACCAAGACTGGTGACTGGTATCTGTACCAGAATTACACTAAGATTAGAATATATGGCAGTGAGTTGGATCCATACAAAATACCTAAGTATGTGCCATGAGGATATTCTCACTAGAATACATCAGGAAAATGATAAATATGGATGAAGTCCATTTTGTCTCAAGCAAAAAGAAGTCAAAGTTCAAACCCAAAGCCAAGGTATGGACATTCATTTGTAACACTAGGTCTGTAGGTACAGAGGTACACAAATTATTGAAGAGCATAAATCTCGAACCAAGCTTCACTTGGTCTTATGATCCATTTGGGATCATTTCAGCCCTAAGAGTTCAATTGAAGGAAACACCTTACAACCATACTCCCAAGCCAAAATTAGAGAAGTTCATGAACCAGGAGCGGTGATCTGAAGGAACTCTCAGAGAAGCAAATGAACATGTTATATCCACTTCACAGGTAAAGACTCCATCTACTCAGAGTACTCAACACAAAAGAGCTAGAGAGGAAACTCAGTTGGCTTCAAAATAAATTAAAGAGTACTCTATACTACAAAAGAAGTTGAAAACTAGATTGTCCATATCATCAGGGAGCAAGCCACCACAAATAATTGATCTTGGAGAATTGGAAGATATTTCATCAGCAAGGACCACTGGTTGCAAACCTCCTTCTACTTCTTCAATTCCTTCTTCAACTATACCTATGGAGATTATGCAATCAACTAAGACCAACTCAACAGAAGATACTAATATCTTTTCAACATTTTTAGAAATCAAGCAAAAGAATGGAAGTCTTAAATCACAAGTGTACAGTCAGTTTTGGAAAAAGACATCCACTTCTTAAACTTCTCTTTGCCTTTGACAGTGAAAGAGGAAGGATGCAAATGGAATCTTTCAAACTCAAATTCCATTTCCCAAATCCACAACAAACTACAAGAAGACCATCTTATCATTTTATGTAAACTAGATACATCTTATGCATCAAATGGATTTGCATAGGCAATCAAGTGAGATGTTATTTTCAACAATGACTACAACTGCCATGTGTCTTTCTAAGCTCAGAACTGCTTTGTCAAATGTGCAGTCACAACTTAAGATTGAAAAAATTCCATCCTTATCTAAAGATAACAAATTAAAGTATCTAGAAGATATTATTATCAAAATTGGATATGATCTCAAAAATCGTAAAGAAATTGAAGAAATAATCCAAAAGAAGAATGTAGAGATTACAACCTTGAAGAAATAGTTAAAACTACCTTCAACTAAGGATCTACAAACTAAAGAGATGGCAGAAAATGAACAACATAGGGGGGAGATGTTAAAGCTCATTATTGATAAAAACATACAAATCAAGAAAATGGAAGAGAAAATAGAACAACTGCTCAAGGAAAAAGAGGCAGCACAGCTTGTTGTGACCTCAGTGACAACAATTCCCATAGTAGGTACAGATCTAAGCTCAGTTCCTATTGACATTGCTTCATCTTCAGCAACAATTGAAACAACAAGGTTATCACAAGAGCTACAAGCACATAAACAACAAAATGAAAAGCTACTCCAGAATTTCCAAACCCTAGAGTCATAGAAGGTAAATAATGATACCTTGTATGTGGATGAAATGCAAACATCACACAAGTTAGAGTTCTAGGTTAAATAATTAGAGAGTAAGACTCTAATGGCAGACACTTTGGCCCAAGCCAAGGAAGACATCTGGTTAGATATCAGCCACTCCATAAAAGAGGTCTGGCCATCCACACAAATCATTTTTGAGAAGCAAGAATTGATTACTATATGTAGGGAGAGATAGAGAATCAGAAGGCAGCAGTGGGCACAAAACCCAAAGAAGCAGTAGGGATGATCAAATTATTGAACTCTAAGACTAGTCAGTAGTTACAAGAGATAAATATTCTAGATAGGACAACTACTATTTTGGAGATTAAGAAAGTCCTAATGAAGAAGAATCTATTAACTAGCAAAAAAAAAAAAAAAAAAAGTGTGAATCTTTGAACACTGCAGTGAAAAGGTTTCATTCTAAATTTAGTATGTTGCATAAGAAAGGTTTACCAGAGATAGTGTCATCAAACGATCAACTAGTAAAATTGGAGGATTATTGTGAGAGACTATATACTATTGTGGTAGACAACAGACAATTTGTAGTGATAAAAAGATAGATTACTGGCAAAGAGTTTTTGGAAGCTTTGAGCCCTGACCTCACAATCAAATATGAAATTGGGCATCTTTTTCTCACCAAAACCAATTTTGAAAGATACACCGATGTTGATGAGATATTTAGAAGAATGGTAAATCTGGATATACCAAGTGAGAGGAGGTGGGATCAATTGTGTGAGACAATTGATTAACTTTCCATTCCAACAAGAAGACAACACAACAAATTTTTAAGGAACATTCATCAACAACCTCCTATCTAATAGGGGCACATCATTCAACAATTTTCCTTTCCTACTTTCTTTCAGACTATTTTTGTAATATTTTTAGGATATTTTGTTTACTATCCAAACTAGTATAAGTAACTCTCTTCGACGAGTTATTATAGGGTGGTACCTTTCCATAAACAATTTTGTAAAGCATTGATGTATAAGATTTTTCTAGATCTCTGATAATAAAGGAAAGGATTCTAAGTTTGGTATCATACAATCTCATTTTCTTTTGTAAGTCTTTCATGTGTTTGATTCATTCTACTAATTCTACATATGTTTAAGTTTTGCAGTGATATTAGCGAAGAATAAATGTGTTACAATTATTCTTAAAATTCCTTTTGAAGTTATTATCATAAAGAGATTGAGATATTGGGCTATTTGTCTGAAAGGCTCCCTCTAAATCACAAAATTGTCAGTATCTTGTGTAGTTTTAAGCATATTTAATTTAACTTTTGAACATTGATCAAAGGTTTTCCCACTTATGATGATTTATCTTTCTATATGAAATTTAAAGTAACCATATCTTCTTACTATTCTTTTTGCACACCGTTTAAATTCAAATCACTGTGTGAAGTTAAATAGCAGCGGTATAGTTCTTTATTAGGACTATCTAAAAGAGTTTAATACATCATTCCACAATTTGTTTGATGTGTTTTTCCTCCATAAAAACCAAAACCAAAACCCCAAAACATATATCTTAGATGCTCTGGTATAATTAATTGACCATTATCATCTCATAGGTACAACAGTATGGACTAAAACAAGCACGTTGTGTTTGGTACACTAAGATTAATAGCTATTTCATTGAGTTGGGCTTTACCAAAAGTGAATAAGACGTGAACCTTTACTTCTACTTCAGGAACTTCTTCTTCCTCCCAAGTACGAGTGGGTTCTCTACTTTTATATCTCCACTTATAGGTAATAAATTGATGGTCTTCAGTACTCATCAAAACTATTGTTATAATATTCCCTTCAAACTGTTGTCTAGGTAAATCCTCTCTGTGGACAGCTACGATCCCTCTAGCCCAATGAGTGGGACTAGAAACCTATGTGACAATCTACTGGACACTTTCCTAGGTTACAATTTAAAAGATAGACGAAGAAGATGACCTAACTCATTCTGATGCTATCATGGTCTCCTTCATTGAAGACCTCGAATCACCTGTGTCACGGGCTCTTTCTTACTGCTCACAATGTTTATGCACTTGCATAAGAGATCAAGATGCAACAAGGCATGAAAATACAAATGGAATATTCAAAAGTAACCTACTTAATAGATCAAGGAGCATTAAGCCAAATGATACATAAACATACACATTTAGGGAAAATGAACCAACATTTGTATATTAATAGAATAAAGGGGGAAGCATACAACCAAGCCTTGATTTCAATAAGCTCTCCTTGAATGAATGTCCAAGTCCTATGTAGACTCTCCAAGTACTCCTTCTCCAAGCCAAATGAGTAGCATGTAGAAATAATCTTAGCATAAGGGTGCAAATAGACAAAGATCAACCATTTGGGAATGGGAAAAGATGAATATATAGGTAGGGAAAGGGAGTAAGGATCTCTCCAAAGATAGGAGTAGGTCCTCATATCAAGGAGGTACCTCATAGGGATAATACCAAGAGGCCAATTTGGGATAACTCGACCTCATCTACGTCAAACAAACTCCATCTCACCGCTCTAGAAGCTTCTAGATCATGAAGCTTTTCTTCCTCTTTGGGAAAATTTCCTTTATGGGATCATTGTGGGTATATAGCAAATAGAGTGATGCCATCGTGGGTCAAGTATAATGCGATGGGTGACCATCGCAGTTTTTAGTCTCATAAGAGCGATGATTCTCAAATTAGGGTTTAAGAGATACTTTCTTCAGGGAAATCTCAAGGAATTTTCCAATCGATGTATAAGGGAGGATTTGAGTTACATATATGAATAAGTACACTACATTATGGTCATGTTTTGGGAACTTTCAAGTATGTCACTGGGAAGTGAAGGAGGTGTGACAAATTATTGTGCAACATATTCCCCTAAAGTATGAAGGAAAAATAGGAAGTGATGGATGAGATGCTTTATGAGCTTTCACTAGGACAAGAACAAACACTGTTAGTAGACCTACAAATAAAGGACACATATACTTATACATGTCTAATATGAAAACATGAATTCATTGTATGGACACAACCATCTGGATAAAAGGACTATATGAAAGGATCCATGGCATGGGTACAACCATCCAAATGAGAAGGATTATCTGTAAATCTAAGATCCAAGGTATGGACGTAACCACTCGATATACAAGGATCATAATAAGTGTAAAGTCCCATGGTGTGGTCACATCCATCCGTATAGAAGAACATGTGTACAATCATGAAAAACACATAACTCCACACATCCTGAGTCATATCAGATAAGACTCAATCTCTTGCACTCCATCCCAACCTAATCAAAGTACGATTTCTAACATGTGAGTGAATGTGTTGAAGTCAAACATGCTAGAAAACCACCTGATTACCAGCCATTGATCTGGACCATTAACAAGCATGAGAGAAACTACCAATAATGACAATGGATCTCAAGATACAATAGTACAATCTGCAAATGTGATAATGAAGCTAAATTCAGACACTCATGGAATCACCTGATCGAAGGCCAATGATGGAAGCCTATCATCGGATGCAAAGAACATTCCATTAAGGCATGCAAGCTCTAAGGTACTAAAAGGGAGTCTCTAAGTCATCTTCCTAGATAATGAGCTCAAGTTGACAAAAATTGTCTCGTTGAAGGAGGGTCATGATGAGTCCCCCATCTTCGACATGAAATGAGGAATAAAGTGGAATGAAATGAATAGGATCCAAGACTATAGCAAACAATCAGACAATGTATAGGTAATAGACTATAGATAGGACCTCTCTTGAACATATTGGTGACATGACTCCAGAGTGTGGCAGCGTTAGACTCAACATAGGACCAAGGATCATAATGACAAAGTGGAATAGTTAGATGAGAGGCAAAATGGATCACCCATGCCTGGAAAGACAAGTGATTGAGCGAGGATATCCCAAACCTGACACAAGAAACAAACAAGTGTCATGTTCAAGAGTGACATACTGCCTATACAAGAGATCTTTCACTTTCAAATTTTCCCCCACTATTTCTAGTGAGTAATTCTTTATTTTTACACAAGCTTGAAGAGGATACCATATTCTTGTCATATAAGTTCATCCTCTAGATGAATCCATCCTAGTAATTTTTACGAGTCCTAAGAAGGAGAGACTCGGTCTCATCATTGTGACGAGTCTTTTGTCGTAAAATTTTAATGAGTCTGATGTAAGAATAACTTGGTATCTTTTTCATATTTAGCGAGTTTGAAAAAGAGATGAAAAATAAAACTCCATCATGTCCCTTTTCATAATTTGTCTCTCGAACTCGAAAAGGTAGAAAACAATATTCGAGAGAAGCTCTTGACCATATCAACCAAGGTGTACCATTTTCGTAAATAGTCAATATCGGCCCATAAAAGGGGTAAACGTATATGGAGATGATGCCAATTCATTTAATTTAATGAGCTCAAAAAGTAAAGTACTCGGAAATCTTTTCATTTTTCGAGAGTCAGAAAAAGAGATTAAATATGACTCTTCTTGGAAGAACGGGTTGTATAAAAGGATAGAAATTGGTTCCGATGATGATGGAACTGATCAAAAAATGTAATCATCAAGAGGCTGGCTAATAATACCATTCATCATAGTTGTTCCTCAAGCACAGGTAAAATAACCAAGTGAAAGCATATTATCATCCAAAGAGATGGTGACGATGGAATGAAAGAACCAAGGCTTATCTGGAAAAAATCAGCTGATAAAAACAACAATCACGAGGTGTAAAATGGGAATGGTTTCATTTTTACACAAGCTTGAAACATGGGAAACTATGCTTGGGTATACTTGAGGATGGTTTCATTTTTCACAAGCTTGAAACATAGATAAACTATGTTTGAATTCGGTTTCATTTTTACACAATATTGAAACAAAGATAAACTATGCCTGAGATAATTTTGCATGCCCCAACATAATGAATCAATTCGAGGTACATTTCCCCCAAGCTCCATTTCATTCATCTAAGTCGAATTCTAGCTACGAACAGGTACATGGAATGAAGGTTCACTTACGAGATCAAGTGAAAGACTCGACTGGGATTTTACGAGATCTAATAAAATACTTGAATTGGAAGGGAACTTGTGTCATTTTTTAATCAGCTTTACATAGGAAAATGACCATGTTCATGACACCTATTTAATTTTTCAATGAGGTTGACATAGTAAAAGAACTATCCTCATGGGGACCTTTTTCATTTTTAATGAGGTTTATGTAGCAATGAACTATCCTCATGGAGACCTATTTCATTTTTTAACGAGGTTGAAATAGTAAAAAAAATATCCTCATGGCACCTTGTTTCATTTTTTTAACAAGCTTGATACAAGGCAAGGAACCTTTCTCAAAGGTCTTTGATCACAGACCAAAAGAGGCCATGACTTCCAGGAGGTTCTCATCAGATGGGAGAACAACAGCCTAGAAGGGATACACGTCCAGGGATCTGAATGAAAAATCGGGCTCCAATGCCCCTAGTACATGGTGTACTACATCAACTACTATATCATCAATAGATGTGGGCATGGAACAAGTGGTCACGTAATTAACTTGTGGCAGAGGTGATACCACTTGCGCATGAGAACCATTTAGGGGTGATGGCTGATGGGAATTTGATTAAGGACCATGAATGTAAGATGATCAATGATCACAATGCTTCTTTCATGTGGGAAACACATCACTCTAAAGAGAGAATAAATAAGAGCTCCCATGATGTAAACATAGTCACAACCAAGGAGGAGATTAAAATCTAAAGGGCCTTGGAAAATAATCACATCTATGTAGACAGTCTTTCCTTCCAAAGTAATAGGAAACTTAGGAAGGATCCCTAATGGTTGACTCATTCCTCTGTTAAGAGCTAACAGATTGTAGGTGACGGGGACAAGTTGAGGAGAACCTAAACCTTTCCAAGAAGTTTAGTACATAATGCTAATAGATGCGCCCTTGTCTATGAATTTGTTAGGTATGGCCATATGGTAAGCTAGTAATGTAATATGGAAAGGCACATAAGATGAAAGGTGATATCCTACCAATCAACTCCAATCAAAAGAAGTGACTAAAATACTTGGAGGGTGTGTTGTAGGAACAAGAGATATGCCCTCTTTCTCTATGGGAACAAGAGAATTGCTCTCATGCACCTCGAGAATGGGAGAATTTCAATCTAATTCATTCAAAACTGAAGAAATCAAAAGAACCTGAGTAGTATGGAGTTCACTCTCTACCTTAAAGATATAGTTAACTGAAGGTGGAACCAATTTTATCATTTTCTCGACCAATGATTAGTCAAGAATGGACCCACGAGACTCACTTTCATAGAGAGTGGGGTTGTCCAAAGATGAATTTTGATCAATCACTAGAACAACTAGTGAAGGATCAGGGGAAATCTTTCAATACCCAGTCGGAAGATGAGGCTGAGAAGCTGTAACATTTTCCAACTCTTTAGAAGCTTCATCCATAAGAGGAAAAGGGTGAATGGGATGATTACCTTCACAAAACTTATATGGAAATTTGACTTTTCCCTTTTTCCTATGGACTTTACTATCACTAGTTGAAGGTTTATCACTAGCATGACCACCAGAGGCTGATGACAAAGGTTGATCTTAACCTGCAGACCAAACTTTTAAGACCTTGGGAATACCAGGACAATTCCAAAGAAGGTGGCCACCCTTACATAACATTCAAGAGAATTTTACTTTTTGGGTTTGGTTAGAAGATGTTTCTTCATTAGTTGCATTGGTAACAATAGTTGTTTGGCTACCCCTTTGCTTATTTTTCTTATTCTCCTCCATCCTCTTCTTATTCTTCTTATCTTCCTAGTTACTAGAATCCAGACTTTCACTAGGTGAAGAGGAAGAACGGGGTAAATAAATAGGTGAAGAAGGCAAGGGGTCAACTTTAGGATCGGCATGAGGTTGATGTTATTCAAGTGGAGGAGAATTCGTTTGAAAAGCAGTTTGGACACTCGAAACCACCGAGTGTTATACAAAATTTATACCTATGGATAAGTATATCTTCCCTAAGTGGGTAGTTACACTTAGAACAATTGAATTAAAGATGTTTAACCTTTTCTTACAATAAACAAATAAGATAAAAGAACCTACTTGTGATCCTTCACTTCCTTTGATCTCCTTTGAGTTTCTCTCGTCACTCCCACTCAAACTGAATTCACTCAATTAGTACCTGCCAACATAAACAAAACATGACAACAATCAAAGAATATGGTCTATTTATTGTAAACAAATGGAATCGACAACATTTGAACATACATTCATCATAGATAAAGACAAAATTATTGGCAAAGGAACAAACAACTTGATTGATTAATAGAAGGAAAAGTTACACCCAATGTGGTTCGATCTCGTGTCACTCATCTAACTTAGTCCAAGCACTCATCACACCAATAGCAACATAACATTACTTGACAATGATTTCAAGTCTCTAAACCAATAGTATTTATCTATAATATCCAAGCTCCCTTGGCTCTATGATGGGAGGCAAATTTATAAATGAATGCAATTGGTCTTGTTATTAATATAGAATTAAATGGTTTTCCATAATTGGATGATTAGTTTCCATGTTCAAAGGGATGAGAGGATTAGATGATCCAAGGCTATCCTATGTTGAGCTCATCTTGATAGGATAGGAGCTCAGTTCATTCTAGAAGGCTCTATAAAGGAGGAATATACTCAGGATCCAATGAAAATTTCGAGGATTATCATCCAGCATAGGCTTGAGTGGGCTTAGGTGTTTTGTAACACAACCTTAAATGGGGATACCTACTCTACAAAGCACTTACCCCTAACCAAAGGTGCACTGGTAACCCAAGGAAGCATTTCAGCGGGGTTTGAAGTCAGGAAACTTCTCATGGATGAAAGCACTCAATGAGTTAGCATGTCTAGAGCTTGTAGCAACTGAATTAGGGTTTGATAGACCATGTTTATGCTAATATGATTGTCAGAAGTGATGTGCCCAAATAGGCCTATGACAGTTTCCCCTAAAGCATGAATTCAAAAATGATAATGTTGAGTAATATGCTTTATGATGTGATAAGGAGGATCTGAAGCAGACAGTGACCTGCATTAATTACAATACGTAATATCATGATATATTTCAATATTTAATGAATTTCTAAGGGAAGGCATACCCATGCTCAACATATAAACTTTTCATTACATCTACATAAATCAGATAGTCATCTACAGATATAGATCCTTGACTATCTGTGTAAAGCCATCATACAGATGATTTATTACTCTCCTGAAATCACAGCCCGAATGGATGAAACTAGATCCAGGGTCCTCTATCTCATCCAATCGTTTGTTCAAGTACGAGTCTAACCATGTGAAAATGTCATCTAAAGTCAAATATGGGAAGACACCGTCATATTACCAGCCAATGATGTAAGCTGTTAACAGACACAAGAGATATCACCAATAATGATAATGATTCTTAAGGTACTACAATACATTCTGCATGGTGTGAATAGATATTTTGATTTCAAACACTATACAAAGTCTTTTGGTCGAAGGCCTGTGATTTCAACCTGTTGTCAGAAGTGAGAAAATTGCCATTGATGTATGAAAGCCTTAAGGTACTGGAAGGGTGTTTCTAAGTCAAATTCATGGATAATGTGCTGATGTCGATAAGAATCGACTCATCGCAGGAGGGCCTTGACGTATTCCCTACAAATGACACGAAACGAGTGTAATGATTTTGAAGACAGAATGTGACTGATGACACAATGTTCAGGAATGGCGGTAATGAAAATGAAGGTTTATGAGTATTGCAAAGGATGAAGTTTACTATGTGACTTGTCTTGAACATGTCGGTGACACTAAATGAATTGGCATCATTGACCCAAAACCAAAGTGATGGATGGTGTGATAGACCATAGGTATGATAACCATCAAGTAGATAACCCAACCCAAATAGTCACAAAGATGAAGTGAAAGTGTCATGTTCAAGAGTGACTTGCTATCATAAATTGATTTATCCCTTTTCCCATTTTCCCTAGTCATCGCTGATGAGTACCTCTTTATTTTTTAACAATATTGAGGAGGATAACATATTCTTGATGTATAATTATACCCTTAGGGTGAATCCATCATTATGTGATGTTTTGATGAGTCTAGTGAAGGTGAAACTCGGTCTTGTCATGATGCACAAGTTTGTCGCTATTTGATGCTTTAACGAGTTTAACAACAATGAGAACTTGGTCCTTTTCATGTTTAGAGAGTTTGAATAGGGACAAAAAGAAAACTCCACAAGTTCTTTTTCATAAATTTGTCTCTCAAGTATGAAAAAGAATAAAATAATACAAGAGAGAACCTATTGACCATGTTCGATCAACGTATTCCTTTTTCTTAAGTAATCTTCCTCAGTCCAGAAAAGGGTTAAACTTATACTGAGTAGATGTTGTTTCCAATCCATTTACGATATAAAAATGAAAAGCGCCCAACAATCTTTTCATATTTTGAGAGTCTGAAAAAAAGTTGAAAGAGGACTCTAGGGGGGTTCCTTTTTCTATGTTTAACAGAGCTTGTAAAAGAGATAAAAGTATGTTGTTTGGTCAAAAGTACATTTTATGATCATGCACATCAAATTCACTATGTCAACTATAAACCTACTCAAAGAACCACCAAACAGATTAAACCTACCCATTTCATTGGTGAAAATAGGTAAAAACTATAGTTTATTAATTTAATGAAGATGAAATAACCATAAAACAAGAATTTACCAAGTTATTTTACCATTTGACATTTGCCATTCAGTTTTGTGCTCTGAACCAATTTTTTACCTCAAACTTAAACAACTAATTACGGGAGATTATGTGGATCATTCTTCGTGCTGTCAGGACCAGGTAGGATATCTACCTCTTCTCTTTCATTTAAGGTCATTATTTTTCAATTTTAGGAAATTTTTTTAGGGTTTTGGCATCCCTAGGGTAAATATATCATGCCCTAGGATCAATGCACACTTATGCATCAAAAACTGCACTGCAGAGCAGTCAAATAGAAGAGAAACTACTCTGAATTGCACTATCTAAAGATCAGGGATGTGTTGGGTGAAATTTAGAAATTTGATTCAACATTTCTACCCAAAATATCTTTAGTCTTTTACATGAAATGGATCCTAACTATAGTGTGATTTCAGACTTTGATCAGTTTAGAATATTGTATGGTTGCTCTAAATGATCTTGGTACTGTTGAGGCCCTTAGAGATTGTGAGTTACTCAAATATTTTAGGTTATCTGAGATGAGGTAATAGTTAGAAATACTGCAGTTATTGATTCATTCATGGGATCCAGCAAAACAGGTTTTTCACATAGGGGACAAAGTGCTCACTATATTTCTCAATGATATTTACTTTCTCACGGGATTGTTGAGACGTGGTGCCCCCATTTCTCTTTTAGTTTATGCACGTGGGAGTGAATCAGTGAGGAATTACATTCGACAATTATTCCGGCCAAGTACACGACCTAGCAAAGATGGAAAGATAAACAGCAAGGATGTTCATGATATGCCCATGCGAACAATCCTCTTTACTATCGCAAATTTTCTAGGTAGCGTGACACTTCATGTCACAAAGAGATCATACATGAAGTATGCGCTCGAGTGTCTCGAGCCAACTATATTCAACTAGTCTGAGGTGTTGGAAATACTGGAGGGGGGAGAATTAGTATTCCTTTTCAATTGTTATTTTTACCAGTTAAATAATTTATATTTAGAACACAAATTGAACAATAGGAATGAATGCTTTTATTAATATAATGTTTACAATAAATCAAATACAATATATATAAGGCTTCAATCTATTGCCAAGCACCAAATTGGTCTTTTGTGAGGCTTCAACCTCTAGGGAACCAACCCTATCTTCTCAAGGCACCAACCTTGTGTTTAGGAGCACCAACTCCAAGGACACCAATCCTTCCAATTTTGAGGCACCAACCCTATCTTGTCAAGGTACCAACCTTGTTTGTTTGAGGCTCCAACCTTCAGCACCAACCCTTTGGGCTCCAACCTACTACTATATTCTGTCTAGATATCTTTGGTAATTATTCTCTACTCCCAACGTCTTCTTCATTGAATTCTGTCAATCTACAACTTCATTGTAGTCTCCATGTAACATCATCAATGACAACCTATCTACATATGAAGGAGTCTTCACAACTTTTCACATTTCCCACACAGAGTTTGCAAAGTTACCTCATGATGGTTTCAAATAGCCATGCACTAGGCCTCATTTTCTTTTTAAAACAACTCTATTTTGACCCTTTGTTCTTACTATCATAGTAACTACTTCGAGAGTGAGGCTTTAGGAGTACCTACTTCAAGAATGACTTCTTCAGAGGAGTGACTATTGCAGTTTCATAATGTGCATTCAAGAAAAAAAAAACACTACCTTGTTCATACTCAAAATAATCTTCTTCGATCTGCATACACCCTCTTGAATTATTATCAAAAATCACTTAAAAAACTCAGGTCCAAGCTTTTTCAATAAATAACCCAGTCAATAGAATGTTTACTGTTCAATTTCCTTCTTCTTCTATTGGACCCTTCAGCATCCTTCTTCGATCACTTGATCTTTGACTTCCTCTGCGCTCAGTTGACCTTCTTCACTCGCTTGATCTTTGGCTTCCTCTGTGCTCACTCGACCTTTCATCTTGCTTCTTCACTCACTTGATCTTTGGCTTCCTTTTTCACTCGCTCAACCTTCAACTTCCTAATCTTCTACTTCCTTTGTCTCTTTGAGTTCACCAATACTCAAAAGACATGTTAATTTGGAATAGAGTCTAAATTACAATAGATGTTGCATATTAAAATTATATTAGAGAGGCCATTTTTTTTAATATTCATACAATAGACTCATTTTTTACAGAGGATTTCATAGGAGAGACCGTACCCAATGACGTCCCACATCCACGTCATCAATCGCGACAACAAATCTTAACATCCCGATGTGACATGGCCGATATTCATATTGCTGATGAAATAGATGTGATATAGTATTAAATAGTTGTCAATGGATCCGTCGGGTCCATGGCTCCATCACAATCGACAGTTTGTCGGGTCCACAGCCTTATCACAATCGATGGTTTGTGGGACTTCGACTGGAACATGGATTAAAACAGACCTTAACTCCTGAATTTGACTGTGACCTAAGGGTTGACTATGAGATCAATGACTAGGATTTAGCGCAGGCCTTCATCTACCATGAAAACATCCGTACACTCCTACCTCTGCTCTTTCGATAGTTTTTTCTCCCGTGTCTTCACTCTTCCACTCTTTGGCTTCTTTCTCCTGTTGCTTTACTAGATCTACTGCATCTACTGCATCAATTGTTGTTTAATTGACCTCCTACATCATTTGTTGTTCAATTGACCTCCTGTTATTCAATTTTTGTTCAATTGACCTCCTATTGTTTAATTGTTGTTCAATTACTGTTCAATTGACTTCTTGATGTTTAATTGTTGTTTAATTGACTTCCTGTTGTTCAATCCACTTGTCCTCCATCTTAGTGGGAAATCATGTATCAAAGAATTTTCCATCACAAACACTGCTATATTGACATCAATGAAAACCTAGATTAACAATCTCCCCCTTAGTCATTCATGAAAATATTCTTATTCTCTCCCCCTTTGACATCAATGGCAAAGGAGTGAACAAGGAATCCCCCTGTCAAACTACTTTTGTTCTTTATGAATAGTATATTTTTATGGGTATGTTACTCCCCTTGTCGTGGTACTCTTCCTTTTACTCAAGATAGAAGGATTTCTACCTCATCATCAACTAGAACATTACCCCCTCTTCATGTCTCAGAACTTCTTCATAATGCTTTCAAAAATGCTTAAATATGTTCAATTTCAATGCTTCCAAGTAGGCTCCAAATAGCCATACACCAAATGTGCAAGTCCAATTTTTTATGCTTCTACAATCTGAATTTTACTGTCTTCACAGTCATAATTAAGGAGTATTTATAGTCTGAATCAGGAGAATATGCCACTGAAATTGTCATTCTCGCTATATTTATTCAAATTAGGATTCCTTCAAAGCATCAAACCATATTTTCTTTCACATGTTCATGTAGTTTCAAACTAGTATAGCAGCTTCGATAACAAATCGAAAGCATCATCATCAAAATATGGGACTTCAATTCTCATATCATACGGCTCTGATTAAGGAAAAGGATGTCAATAAATGAGTTGTGAAATTCTAGGCCAAAATTCCTCATTTGGAGCTCTGAGCAAGCTAAAGATTGCCTGAAGAATCTCGAAATCATTCCATCCTACAAAGACAGGCTTCCTTCTATACAATTCAGCAAAAATGCAACAGAAAGACAGTAGGTATCCTAATCCAAGAACAGTTTGGGAGATATGTACTAATACATCCCTACCCTCTTTGTATAAGCCTTGCCAGATAAATAGGTAGCTCTTCCCAGACAAAACCTTGTGATTTTCAGTGACACAAATTCCCCGTCCTCCATTTCTATCCATATAGCTTTAGGATTCAGGCTTCTATCCATGATGCCATGGTTGTGATAGGAGCAACACCTTTCACAAGCTCGTACATAATTTTCATGATAACCAGGGGTGGTATTATGAGCGCCCGTGCCCGATATCTATTGATAAATAAAAGAAGTTTCGACTTCATATCATCAAATACTATATGAAGGTGAAATTGGCCATGTCAACTCTTTCAGCGTTCCACATCTTGCAACTTGACGATGTTGCAGGTGCTATCGGAAAACATCCATAAAATTGATATGTCTCTTATGGAAGTGGGGGGAATTCCTTCCGTAAAATGTATGTAAGCGACCTTGAGAGTCACCTCCTCCCCTATTCCTGGCATTATACCCTTATAAATCCTTCCTTCCAGATCTTCCTCTAACAAGTGACACCTCATATACTTAAAAATCGTATCAAGATTCATGTTACTACTACAAAATTGAAAACTATAAGCTGATTTTCCCTTCAAAAAAAGCCTCTATTACTGTCCTTGATTTACCTGTTCTCACATTATATCCCTGAGTTGAGACATTCAACTTCTATAATACCAACAACATAGTTATTAACCCTATTTCTCTAGCATTGAATGGCCTTCTTTGCTGCTCCAATTTCTGCTTAGTGATCAAGTGGAAAACATCTTCAACAACAGTCCAAAGAATGGTTAGAAGATCATGTTCTTCAATGTAGTGCTCCTGAGAAATGATCTTTATCAAAAGATGATTGTTAATATAGCTCAAAAAGGATTTCATAAGGACCCTTTCATGAATAGCTTCTGCAATATTGATCAAGAATCACAAGCTCCCCCTAATTGTATGTATGGTCTCTTTTTGGTAGAATCCCATCCTCAAATGCTCGAAATATCAAGAATATCTTCATCAAGTCAACAACATGTGTTATTGGTTGGAGGGTTAAGGAGATTTTCAAATTGTATTTGCTTTCTTCTCCATACTTGTGTGACTTTCTTTTATAGCATGGTTCTAGCTTGAGAAGGTGAGCAATCAAGTTACAATTACGTGCCATATGACCAATGTTATGACACTTGAAGCATTCTATGTTGTTCATGAATAAGAATTCATGACTTCTTCTTGCGAAATTGCTTCTCGAAGATTAACGGGGATCATTATAAGCCCTACAATCTATTTCCATGTGTCTAAAGTTTGTACAAAAATAACAATAACCAATAAATAAACTCTCGTACCTAGGAGATGGAGATTTCCTTGATGTACTTCTGAAGCCTTTCTACCTTGAGATCCTTTGATGATAATTATTTCTTCTCGCATCCTTCACAACATTTTTATTTCTTCATGGAACAAGACTTTCTTCATTATCGCCTTGACTCTTATCTTTACCTTTGCTGGAACTGGGAGAATCTACATTTCTTTCTGACTTCCTCATATCCTTGTTGTTTGAAGCAATATCATTCTTGCTTGAGGATTCACCTACATACCCAAGACCTGATTTATCAAATGGACATCTTTGGTAGCTGAGCATTTCATCCAAGGCTTGAGAGATCTTCAAGCTTTTGTCCATCCCTTCAACCTTTTTCTTGAGAGAGACAATCTCTTCTTCCAATATTTCGCAATAATTATTCTTCTTAGCAAGTTGTTTCTCAATCTCTTCCTTAATACTTATTTATCCATTTGCTTCTTGTTTAAGGGATATGATATCTGACTTCATTTTGAATATTTCTTCATTTTCCTTTGCTAGACTTCTCTCCATTTCTTCCTTGATCCTGGTAGCTTTACATGTTTCAGCCTTGAGAAGGTTGATGTTAGATTTTAATTTGAAGATTTCTCCATCCTTTGCATTTAGTTGACATATCATGGTGTTTCTCTCCTTTTCTACTTCATCAACCTGTCCTTCTATGATTTCCAATGCTTCCATTGTCTTCTTAGCTCCTTGTGATAACTTTCTTGCTTCTTGTAGTTGATAATTGAGAGAGGAGACCTCTACCTTGTACTGACCAATCTCTTCTTCAAGTTTGTTCAAGATCTTGTGCCTTTGTTCAAGTTGACTTGACAAGGTATCTTCTTGTTTCTTTGCTTTATCTAATTGATTTGTCATGGATATGACTTCTTCATGATGCTTTCTTTTTCTTTGATGAAATTCCTTCTTAATCTTGGAAAGATCTTCATCCCTTTCTTGTGCTTGAAGCTTGACAAAGTCAACTTTCTTCCTTGTTTGGTCCTTGTCACCAGCTAGTGCTTTCTTATTACGTTCCTTGTTTTCCTTTTTCAAATTGATAATCTCTTCCATGACAAACATAAGTTTAGTGAGGAGATCTTCTAAAAATTCTATTTCATTCTCTTCATCTTCTAGGTCTTCTTTAGCCGTGATGTCATCATTCTCATTTTCAACTTCTATGATGGGTTTTGGATTTCCTTCTTGGTTTCCATCATCTTCTTGACTAATGGTCATGGTCAATGCTCCTTTTGAGTGAAGGTCATGAATTTTGTCCCATATACCCTTCGCTGATGAACATTTTCCCAAATTTTTCATTATAGAATCTGGTAGCCCATTAAAGATTACCTTCATTGATTTTGCATTAAACTCCTTGGATTCTCCATTCATCATTCTACCAACAATCAATGATTTCTAGACTTCATTGCCTTGAGTCCTTAAGAAATTCCTCATTCTATCTTCCCATATATCAAATTTTCCATTGAACCATGGAGCCTTCATAAATTGATTGACTTCTATTTTAGTGGTAGAGGGAGACACATCTTTAGGAGGATTGGAGACTTTCTTCCTTGGCTTAGCCATTTGTGTTCTAATGATCAACCTTAAAACTGTTAGGCTTTCAGTGAAGGTATTAACTCTGATACCCATTGTTGGAAATACTAAGGGGGGGGATGAATCAATATTCCTTTTCAATTGTTATTTTTACTAGTTAAATCATTTATATTTAGAACGCAAAATGAACAATAGGAATAAATGTTTTTATTAATATAATATTTAAAATAAATTAGATACAATACATATAAGGCTTGAATCTATTGCCAAGCATCAACTCGGTCTTTTGTGAGGCTCCAACCTCTAGGGAACCAACCATATCTTCTCAAGGCACCAACCCCAAGGGATCTAACCCTATCTTTTCAAGGCACCAACCTTGTTTGTTTGAGGCTCCAACCTTCAGGGCACGAACCCTCTAGGGTCTAACCCACTGCTATATTCTATCTAGATATGTTTAGTAGTTATTCTCTACTCCCAACATCTTTCTCACTGAATTTTGTCAATCTACAGCTTCATTGTAGTCTCCATGCAACATCATTAATGAAAACCTGTCTGCATATGAAGGAGTCTTCACAATTTTTCACATTGCCCAAACAGAGTCTACAAAGTTACCTCATGATGTTTTCAAATAGCCATCATGATCTCTATTAATGTCTCCAAGATCTATTGATACTTATCAACAAGATATTTGCGCTAGGCCTCAATGTTGTTTCAAAACAACTCTGTTTCAACCCTCTGTTCTTACTGTCAGTAACTACTTTGCAAGTGAGGCTTCAGGAGTAACTACTTCAAGAATGAATTCTTCAGAGGAATGACTATTGCAGTTTCATATTGTGCATTCAAGAAAAAAACAACCCTGCCCTATTCATACTCAGATAATCTTCTTAGATCTGTAGAGCATCCTCTTTAACTATTATCATAAATCACTTAAAAAAGTCAAGTCCTAGCTTTTTCAATAAATAACCTACTCAACAGAATGTTTGACGTTTGTTTCCTTCTTCTTCTGCTGGACCCTTCAGTATCCTTCCTCGATTTCTTGATCTTTAGATTCCTCTGTTCTCACTTGACCTTCTTCGCTCGCTTGATCTTCAGCTTCCTCTGCGCTCACTCGACCTTTCATCTAGCTTATTTGCTTGCTTGATCTTAAACTTCCTTTTTTTCTCACTCGACCTTTAGCTTCCTGATCTTTGGCTTCCTCTATTCTTCGAGTTCACCAATACTCAAAAGACATGTTCATTTGGAAGAGAGGTCGAATTACAATAGATGTTGCATATTAAAATTATATCAGAGAGGACCTTTTTTTTAATATTCATACAATAGACTCATTTTTTACAGAGTATTTCATAGGAGAGACCGTACCCAATGATGTCACACATCTATGTCATCAATCGTAATCGCAACTCTTAACATCACCGATGTAACATGGCTGATATTCATACTACTGATGAAATGGACGTGATATAGTATTAAACAGTCATCAATGGATCCATTGGGTCCATAGCTCCATCGCAATCAACAGTCTGTCAAGTCCACGACCTTATCGCAATCGACTTTTTGCAGGACATCGACTGACACATGGATTAAAACTAGCCTTAACCCCTGCATTTGACTGTGACCCAAGGGTAGACTTTGATATCGATGGCTAGGATTTAGCGTGGGCCTTCAGCCATGATCAAAACGTTCATACACTCCTACCTCTTCTCTTTTGATAGCTGTTGCTCTTGTGAATTCACTCTTCCGCTCTTTGGCTTCTTGCTCCTATGACTTCACTCTTCCACTCTTTGAATTCTTGCTCTTATTTCTTTATTGGATCTATTGCGTCAATTGTTGTTCAATTGTTTTTCAACTATTGTTCAATTGTTGTTCAATTAACCTCCTACATCATTTGTTGTTCAATTGACCTCTTGTTGTTCAATTGTTGTTCAATTGACCTCTTGTTGTTCAATTGACTTCCTATTGTTCAATTATTGTTCAATTTGTAGAAATTTTGAATAATTTAACACATATTCAACAGAGATCATCCTGATCATGTACTATTGCGGAAAACATACACAATACATAAGCTCCTCTACGTTGATCATCAATATAGCAGCATCAATAACAATAAAACATCAAGAGCATTCACACATTAACACAGTATGTATCCCGGGGAAAGCATCTCGCTAAAAACCCCAACTATCTGTATATTAATGATTGAGTCATGTAACATTACAAAGTAAAATGCTTATCACAAGCAATCCAGTACCAGCTCCACCTGTTACACACAATACAGCTCAGATCTGAATCAATCACTGGCTCAAATCTCTTCCGCTGCTTCCCTGCCTCCGCTGCTCAATACCTGCACAAGAACCGGTGATAATTCCAAGGCAGCCACGTCTTTCCTTGGCTAAATCACGTGAGAACAAGCTACAATGTGGGCAAACTCATTGGCATACTCAATCCCCTGATTTGTGCAAGATCTGGTGCACAACTATAGTCACAACAGATAGCAAACTGATTCTCTAACACCTGTCCCTGCTGAACTGAACATGCACTGACATGCAACTGAGTTAACTGATGTATTCATTAGTTGTATTATGAGTTAATAACTTGTGAATTAATTAATAACTAATTCACCCAACTCATCTCTAGTCTATTCGCCAGTTAGACTAAATACAACCAGTTTAACAAAGCTAAACTGAACACACTCCATCAACTGCACCTCCAGTCCACTAAACTCAACTCACTTGAGTTCTAACTGAAGTCATGCATGCAAATATTCAACTAACCCATAAGAACCACGTATTTCCTTCATGCAATTGCATGTGCCACATCCGTAGCTCGAACTGAAGTGCTCCAAGAGAATAAGATTAAGTTTATAGTCCAAATATTATTGTGAGATAATAATATTTGACTTTTCTATTTTTAGCCTGGCAGTCTAAAAATAGACTCCGCCCATATGTCTAAAAGTAGAAGTCCATCTATTTTACCAACATGACCAATCATCCACAAATAGCATCCTGCAACTCATAGACCATGATCCATATGTCTAAAAATAGACATAGTCTAAAAATAGACTTGCGCCAAAAATAGCCTGCGGGCCCACTTAGTGAAGGCGACTCCTTTCCACTAAGCTCCATCATCTTGTTGCATTCTCAACAAGCATTTCTTGTTGCACACTTTTCAACACTCCCTCTCAACAAGAAATGCTTCCTCTCAAACCCGATCCTGTAACTCTAGAATGTTCTGCATGCAACACATCTGCCCGGTCCACTTTGCTCCAACAACACTTGGAACAAAAAAAACTCCCAACTGACCAATCTGTTAAGCTAGGAACATACTTTGATGCTAAAGCTCTACCTGCTGCTGACAAGTGCTCCCTCTCTGACATCTGCACTACTACAACATCTTCATGTATCTCGCACCATTGCACACCTCTCTGTGCCACCTAGTACTGTGCAAAACATTTGTGCCTCTCGCATTGCTGCAGCCTGCATGCTATGCGCTGTCCTGGGATTCCCGGCACTGTCGCTCTCTCCGCCGCCCCATCCACATCTATCTCTACCCAATCAGTCAGTACCTACTACTCCACATCGGGGCTCCCGTAGCAAGGTCTCATCCAAGAGGTTGGGTACCTCAAGGATCCTGCCCCTCCTCCTTGGGACTATCAATTTATATCACCCCACCTCCTACCTAGAGGTATGGCTGCATGTGATCCCTCAGCCCACCTGGCTTGAAGTTTCCCCCTATTGGAGGTCTCTGCATGAGTAGTTGTCTCTACTCGATCTCCTCTCAGCTTCCCTTGTTGTGGCTGCCCCACAACCTCCTGAAGCTGCTGCACCAATCGTGGCTCCTCCACAATTGTCTGAGACTTATTCTAGCTCTGCATGTTGAGAGGTAATATACCCTCCCTCTCAACCACCAAGTCTCCATCAGTTGCCTTGCTGCTCAAGGCTTTGCATGCATCTTTAACCTTAAGAGCATACAGGTTCTTGACCCATGAACCAATCTGCTTCACCTGTCTAGTGATGATGTGTCTAAGGAAAAACTTTCCGTCTCTGAAGACTACATCATAGCCTCTGTCTTCCAGCATCGCGCTTGACACCAAGTTTCTCTTCAGTCCTGGTACATACTTGACATCGGTCAAGGTAAGGTGAGCTCCATGCTCCCTCTGAAAAATAACCGTGCCTACACCTGAGACACTATACTTCTCATCATTACCCATCCCTATGAGTATCTGGAGATCTTTCTCCTCCAAAGTACTCAACAAACTTTTGTCACCGTCATGTGGAAAGAAGCTCCACTGTCAAGAAACCAACCACTTTCCATCATGGATGAAACCATGCATGCGAAGAGTGTGAAATCCAACTCAAACTGTGAAGCAAGTGCCTCACCTTCAGATCCTTCCTCGGATCCCTTCTTGGACTTCTTCTTTGGGCAATTAGTAGCATAATGGCCCAACTCATGACAACGAAAGCATCTCACCTTCGACTTGTCAACCTTCTTCCCATCATTGGAAGAACTGGATTCGGAAAGAGAAACCTTACCCTTCCCCTTCTTCGCCTTACTCGCTAAGGCACAGTTCTCCTCATCATGCATAGATGAAGAACTGTCTCTGGTGCACCGCCTGATCTCCTCCTGCACAAGATCTGACCATAGTCTTTCCCATCCTGGCAACTTCTCCCGACCATTGATAGAGTCTTGATAGGAATGCCAACTCCTCGAAAGACCAAGGAGAGCCAAGCTCACAAAGTCCTCATCATCGACAGTAACCCCCACACTTCCCAGCTCATCTCGACACTGAGTGAACTTCGTGAGATACTTAGGAATACTGTCACCCTTCTCGCATTTGATGTTTCTGAGTTTATCTTTGAGCACCATCCACCAACTCAAAACTCAACCGCTTCTGACCTAAAATTCGTGAGAACAAAGTATTTCTCGTACAGAGATCGACTGTATGGGCATTCACCAGATATTTCACCTTCCAAAAGAAGGATGAATCCAGAAGCTGCCTGGCCCGTTTACAGACTCTGCCTGAAGAAATAAAATGTAAACACTTTCTGAATAATAGATCCAATGATCAATCCTCGCTTTGATATCCTGTAGAACTTTTCTACAAATCAACCAACTCTGATACCATGTAGAAATTTTGAATAATATGACACTTATTCACATATATTATCCCGATTATACACTAATTGCAGAATACATGCATATACATAACCTCCTCTACATTGATCATCAATTTAGCAGTATTAAGAAACATTCACATGCGCACATTGAAGCATCAATCGCACATATCAACACAGTATGTACCCGAGGAAAGCATAAAGCTGAAAAACCCCAACTATATGTATATTATATTGATTGAGAACATGTAACAATACATAGTACAATACTCCTCACAAGTACTCAGTACTATCTCCACCT
>APFE031100006.1:15455-38558 GCA_000404065.3 Pinus taeda
ATATATATATATATATATATATATATGCTTCCTCTCTCTCACACACACACACCACATCCTTCTCCTCTCTTGGGATTCATAAATGAAGTAGGCATTGTTATAATGATGTTGTTGGTTTGTAAAAAAAATAAATTGCATGTTATTGGAGGCTACCAAATAAAGATCAAATATGGAGAGGAACATACGATGCTTCTCTATGGGGATGGTTAGTACAATAGTTGAAACCATGCATACTTTCAATGTTAGTTGGTCTCTAGCCATGGTCGTAAATACTAAGCGAGTCAAGGCTATTCTCTTGTAACTAAGGAACAAACAATGCAACTCACTCTCTCCTCTCCTTGCCTATTAGTGGAGAATGTCTAAGGATATAATCTTGGTATTTATCATAATGAACGTAGGTCATTGGTTATTTCTAATGGATATGTCATGCACAGGGTGTCCTTCAACCTTGTGGTCGACTTGTGGATGTGTGTAACTACAAAGTCAATCGTTGATTACTCAATTAATTTTATATTTTCAAAATATTAACAAATTTTTAATTTAAAAAATAAATTCAATATTTTATTCTTAAATCTTATATTACTTACATTTAGAAGACCATTTTTTTGCAAAGTTCTAAATAGAGGATTACACTTTTAACAATTTATTATATTTTAATTTTATATTATTAAGTATTTAATGGTTATTCTAATTGTAATATTATATGAGGATGGATGTGAATATTTTAAGCTCACGACCATCATTTATTTTTTACATCTAAAGACTAAAATCATTTATATTCTCAATAGGCTCTTGAATCCATGTGGTACACCCCCATAATAATACAACCATGTTAGTGTATACAACATTTGAAGTGTTATTTGATCCAAACTTTCCAAGAAAATTTTGAAAACTCTATATTTTTTAATGAGCTTTAATCCACGTGTTATGAGCATTCTTGATTATTGTCAATCAATTGGCATAGCATTCACTAGAGGAAATTTCAGCCTAAAATTGATCTCCTAAGGAAAATAGTAAAATAAGAGTTATAAATTTTGTAGGGAAAAGAGGAAAACTATTTTTTTTTAACGTATTTTTGGCTTATCTCCTTATAGGTTTACTCAAATTTGAAGTGTAGACACTCGTTGGATGCGGAATTAAATTCCACATCTAATGAGTACCCATTATGCATACTTCTAACAAGATCCACATTGATAAAAAAAAATGAAGATACATTAAACAAGTATGTTGAACACGTTTGTTTAATTTATCTTCAATTTTTATCAATGTGGGTCTTCTCAAAAGTATGCATAATGGGTACTTGTTGGATGTGGAACTTAATTTTGCATCCAGCAAGTGTCTACACTTGAAATTTGTGTAAACTTATAAGGAGATAAGTCAAAAATACAATTAAACAAGTAGTTTATTTTATTTTACCTCCAAAATATTTGCATGTACCTCTTTTTAAATTTAAAGGATTTTGATTGGTTTATATATTATATATACGTGAAATTTTTGTATGCACTTTTAGGCCGAAATTTCCCCTAATGAAATGTCCATACTTAATGTACTTAAATACTTCAATTTCCATAATATCATTCAATTTATTATATTTGCCTCTTTGCAAAACACCAAAACTATTAACCATAGTTTATAGGTGTAAATTATTGGGATAGGAAAATTTTAGTAGGATTAGCATCATGGTTGAATAACAATTTTGAAGAGAAAAGAATAGATATCAAGGGAACTCAAAGAGATGATGTTGCATATTAATATATTTCATCACTCTAATCTTATAATGTTTGTGTCTATTATTTGATTAATGTTTATGCACATTTAACTTTATCCTCTCTACCACTTAGTAAGTAATTCATAGCATCATGTGATTGAAATAAATATTTGATTCGAAGAAAACACACAATTAATAGTTAATGTAAATATCTCACCCACAGGGCATAGGATATACGATGATATGGTGTTATATTAAGGAACTTTGTGGTGTAAATATCATTGATTCGAAATTCTGTGGGAAAAAATCCAGTCATGCTAAGGGCTGGTGTGGCCCATGTCAAGTGCAATCCCTAAGTGATTTTGAATTCTTAGATGCCCCTCGGTCGTAGCTACTAATGCCATAAGTTAGGAGTGTTAATCATCTTAGGAGTCACGTTACCTAGCAAACAAAAAGAATAGTTAATATAAATATCTCAAAATTTCATTTATCTTTTACACATTTGGTCAATATCAATACAAAGATAATGCATAGTTTAATGATTTTATTTGTCATAAAAAATCTATTAAGTTTAGTGAAAATTTCTAACTTGTAGGTTCTTTATTAATTTTTGACATGCACCTAAACAAATGAATCCTTTTAACACCGTGAAATCTACATTTGGAATTATAATTCAATTATTTTTGCATTATCAAAGTCTCACTTCTTAGTTATCCACATTGATAATTTACCTTTCCTCAATTATAGGAAACCTGATTAATCACAATCTAATTGTCTATCAATTTCTTCTTCTCATTACTAGCAACATTCATATGAATATGGTGATACTAACATTCATATCAATATGGTGATACTTTACATGTCAAATATTTTCAGAACACTCGATTGGTCACTTTCCTTGTGCCTCAAACCTATGATCAATGAGACATATTATTTGTACAATTAATTCTTATAGCAACATTGTTGATTCTTGGGTCAGATTCTTAAGCAACTTATGGACAATGTATCATAATTTTCTTATCATCAAATCCATCTAGTAGGATTATAATCTAACATCTAATTTCACATGCAATTTTTCATGGTTTGAGAGATAAAACGAATAATGAATATCATTAACAAAAATAGCAAAATTCATGATAATTGAATCCAAAATGATCGCATATGATACTCGCATATGACAATGACAACTTGGAGGAAGTGCCTTCCTCCAAATATCTCAGAATTGACATTCATCACAAACTCAACTTGAATTATAACATTGATAAAAGAATTGATGGAGGGTGGAAAGCTTAGTATGGACTTGAAGATGGGATTAAAAGACACCTATTTGAGTATCATTACAAATAAACATATATTATATGTATGTGATGTTTTGGAATGCATTATCTTTGAAGAGTGATGGAGAAAGCTAGAAGAGATCCAAAAGGAATTTATAACCTATAATCTCAAAATTAAAGGAAATACACCCAAACATATCATTGTTGAAGTGATCCTTTCCCATATTGAAAGCATGCTTACATAGTTATTCAATGTATAAGAATAGGTTAAACAACATGGAAGGTGAGAGGCTCCCTAAAATTTCTTAAAACATTAGTGAAACACCACCTTCGTTTCAAATAGTGATGGCATAAGGATGCCCAATCTTGGTTATATCATTGGGGGATAAAGAAAGAGATAATTTTGTAGAATATGAATAAAATGTATATACTTTTAATATGAAGACAATTTTATTAGCAAAGATCTAGACTAGTACACAACATTGACAAAAATATCAGCATTTTCTTCAACTAGATTTACTCATGACAAAGAAAAGAAACAATTTTGAGCTCAATTGGTTCAAAACCTTTGTAGACCCAAGATCCTAACATAGAGGAAACTAGGCACATAAAAATTGGAAAATGTACCTACTAGACATATGAAAATATATGCTTATGGACCTTATAAACCATGAAAGTAAAATAAGAGATTAGAATAAATTGTCATTGGAGCACCAAACAAAGGAAGGAGCCAATCTTGCAAGGGAGTCCTCTAGAATGTCTATAGGGTTGTCCCTAGAGCTGACACTAGCATCTGATACTAAAACCCCAACTTCTAATTTTTCTAGCAGTTTTGAAAGGGTAAGGTGAACCCTACTCTATTTCTCCACACTGTCTAGGCGAGCCCTTATTTTATGGAGCTTAGTTTCCTGACCCGAAAAGTGTAAACTACCAATAGTTTGGTGTGCCAATACAATTTCAAAGTGTGAAAAATGATCCAGGTGGATATTGGTGTCCACTTGGACCCCCACCATTATTTCTTTCAGATTTTCAGTTTCCTTAATTGTAGCACAGTTTACTATTTTTAGTAGTTTTTTGGGTCCTAAACTTCCGGAGCCGTTTTCAGGCCCTAAACGACATTTTTTGGGAAAACTGGTAGCAACATGGGTCCAAGGACTGACCGATGTTGCTCTTCCCAAAGTTATATTTCTCGGATAGGTCTTTCTAACGAGATATTGTGCGCATCAAACAGAGATCATATGCCAAAGTTACGACCCCGGGAAGTTGATGTACCAATTTACCCAAACGGGGCCCACAGTTTGGTGTTTCATCTTCTAGGGTTAGGTTTTTAAATGTTTATGGTTTTCCATTGTTTCTCAACAATAAGGCCTTTGAATCTCATTGTAACACAGTTCAGAGGCATGTAGCCGCCACATCTCTTCTAAGAGATAAGTTACCATCGCCCTAGTTGGTTTATTTCCATTGCTGTTTGTAAGCATATTTCAGTATTTCACATTAATGAAATGAAGTATTATTTTCACTGCATCTCTGTGTTTATGGTTATATCTGTAATTTGTTGCATTCCTATTTAAATCCGGATCAATGGTATCAGAGTGGTTTGCTTTTTCTCTGTTTTTCTTTGCATGTCCCCAACGAGGTCAGGATATAAGGAGTTAGGGCTTGAAGTGGTCGAACCTTTGCAAGACCAGCCTCACAAATCCCGACGGCCTCCCATGGCGGATGAAAATAAAGATGAGGGGGAAGGAGATACTATCCAAATCTTGCTTGAAGAATCCCTCAAGTGACAAAGGAACGCGATGATGGACAACTTTGCCCAGCTCCTTCAGCGACTACCGAGGGGCAACGCATTGGCTTCCAACAGCTACTCTAGAAACGCCACACATTTAAGGTACAAGTTAATTTTGAAATGCCCATATTCGAGGGTCAGATAGATGCAGATGTCGTCGATAAATGGTTAAATCTGCTAGAGGGTTATTTTTCTATTCATGATTTTTCCAGTCAGGAAAAGATTATTTTCGCTCTTCTTAAAGAAGCTCCCCACGTCAAGGACTGGTGGGAAACCTTCTACGAGTTGAAGGATGAAAGTACAGACTCACTATTTTTAGCCACACCCACTTTGGATTCATTCCGAGATGCCATCAAGGAGCAATACTACCCTATCGGAAGCTATGAAGATCAATACATAAAGTGGACCACACTGCGGCAGGGGAAGGACCAAGACATGCCGGAGTTTACCAATATTTTCCATACCCTTCGCACAAAGTTGGGTATCAAGGATTCAGAGTAGCATTTGGTACTCAAATACCACGGCTGCCTATACAAGTACATCCAGGAAGAAATAGAATTTCTGAACATCCCCTTGCTCGGCACGACATATCGATATGCCATCAAGGTTGAGAAAAAGTTTAAACAGAAGAAGCGAGACTTTGGATCTGCGAATCTGATGCAAGGGAAAGGTACCCCCAAACCGCAAAACAAAGGACAAAGCCAAGGCGGGGCGGCCCAAGACAACCCGCCAAAGCTGCAAGCAAAGAATAGCACCGTGAAGCCAAAAAAGGACACGGGAAAGTGGTGTGAGTTCCATAAGAGCTCCACTCACAACACAAGTGAGTGTCGGGCCAAGAAGTCACTGGTGGCCGACCTAAAGGTTTCAGAATCAGATGCATGTTCCGACTCTAAGTCAGAACCCGACAAGGCGAATGACAAAGGGAAGTAGATTATCGATGCGAAGCCCAACGCCAACATTTCCATCACAAATATACAGAAGGATGAACCCGAAGATCTAGAGGAGGAGGAATGTCTCTTCCACTCCCAGATGTGGGTAAAGGGCTCCCCACTACAGTTCATTGTCGACAGCGGGAGCCAAAAGAACCTCATTTCAGCAGAGGTCCTGAAGCGGCTAGGCTTACTGACCACAACACATCCACAAACATACACCATCGGGTGGCTTCACCAAGGACGAGATCTTCGCGTGAGCCATCAGTGCTGCCTTCCATATAACATCAAGCCCTTCATTAATGAGGTATTGTGTGACATTGCTCCCCTTGAAGTTTGTGATGTATTATTAGGACAACCATACTTGTGGAAGTGACATGTTGTGTATGAATCAAGGCCCCATGTTGTTATTGTTACTTTGGGAAATAAGTTGTACAGGATACTAGAGGTAGCACCACCTACCGCCATCTCTTTGGTCACTACAAAACAATACGATAAGCTCATTTCCAAAACTGGGAAATTTGTTTTCCTGATGATATGCCCTCAAGGAAAGAAGAATACGGTGGCCACGACCTCTAGACAGTGCCCCTCCACAAGACAACTATAGATGGACAAGGTCGTGGAGGAGTACGAGGACATCTTCACCTTCCCTACAGGGGTTCCTCTGCACCGTCAGGTCAAGCACGCTATCGATCTAAAATCAGGTGCACCACTTCCCAATGTACCAATTTATCGATGCTCCATTCTGGAGAATGATGAAATCAAGAGGAAGATTTAGGAGCTGCTATAGAAAGGTCACATCCGTCCAAGTTCATCACCCTGTGGGAGCCCAATCGTGTTCTTACTGCCTTGCTTAGCATAGATCAAAGAAGTGGTGGTAGGTGGGGTTACCTCTGATATCCTGTATAATGTATTACACAAAGAAATAATAACGACATCAAGTGGTGCAACATCACACAATACCTCATTTGTGAAGGGCTTGATGTTGTAGGGAAGGTGGCATTGTTGGCGGACTCGGAGATCTCGTCCTTAGTGAAGCCACCCAATGATGTATAGTTGATGGTGTGGTATGGTTGGTAGTCCTAGCCACTTCATGACCTCTACAAAAATGAGGTTCTTTTGGTTGCCACTGTCGAAAGTGAATTGTAGTGGCGAACCCTTCGCCCACATTTGTGAGTGGAAAAGAAACTCCCCCTCCTCTGGATCTTCGGGCTCATTTTTTTGGAACTTGGCAGTGGAAATAGTGGCACTGGGCTCCGCATCAATGATTTGCTTCATTTTTTAATTCCCCTTGTCAGGTTATGACTTAGGGTCGGAACATGCATCTAATTCTGAAGCCTTCAACTCGGCCACTAGTGACTACTTGGTCCAACACTCACTTGTGTTGTGAGTGGGGCTCTTATGGAACTCACACCACTTTCTTTTGTCCTTCTTTGACTTCGTGGTGTTTTTATTTTCTTGCGGCTTCGATGGGTTGTCTTGGGCCACACCGTCTTGTCTTTTTTCTTGGTTCTGCGATTTGGGGAAGCCTTTCCCTTCCTTCAGATTTGCAGATCCAAAGTCTCGCTTCTTATGTTTAAACTTTTGTTCAATCTTGATAACGTATCGATATGTCGTGCTAAGTGAGGAGATGTCCAGGAACTCCATCTCATCCTATATGTACTTGGGTAGGCAGCCGCGGTATTTGAGTACCAAATGCAGCTCAAAATCCTTGATACCCAACTTTGTGCGAAGGGTATGAAAAATATTTGTGAACTCTGACACATTTTGGTCCCTTCCCTACCACAGTGTGGACCACTTTATGTATTTATCCTCGTAGCATTTTGACAAGGTAGTACTGCTCCTTAATGGCATCTTGGAATGAATTCCAAGTGGGTGTGGCTGAAAATAGTGAGTACGTACTTTCATCCTTTTGCTCGCAATAAGTTTCCCACTAATCCTTGACGTGAGGGGATGCTTTGAGAAGAGTGAAAGTAATATTTTCCCGGTTGGAAAAATCATGAACAGAAAAATACCCTTCTAGCACATTTAACCATTTATCTACAACATCTGCATCTATCTGACCCTCGAGTATGGGGATTTCAAAGTTAATTTGTACCTTAAAGGGTGTGGCGTTTCCAGAGTAGCTGTTGGAAGTAGATGCATCACCCCTGGGTAGCTACTGAAGGATCTGGGCAAAGTTTTCCGTAATCGCATTACTTTGTCACTTGAGGGCTTCTTCAAGCAAGATTTTGATAGGATACCCTATCCCCTCTTCTTTCTTTTCATCTGCCATGGAAGACCATCGGGATTTGAGAGGCTGGTCTTGCAAAGGTTTGACTAGTTCATACCCTAACTCCTTATATACCAACCTTATTGGGGACATGCAAAGAAAAACAAAGAAAGAGTATACCGCTATGATACCACTAATCTGGACTTAAACAGGAATGCAACAAATTACAGAAATAACCATAAATATAGAGGCAACATAAATAATACTTCATTCCACTAATGTAAAATACTGAAATATGCTTACAAACAAAAATGGAAACCAGCGAGGGCCACCATTTATGTGAAACCACCTTGAGCTCGCCGATCTGGAAGGTTCTAGATCACGAAGTTTCTCATCCTCTTTGGGAAAACTTCCTTTTTTAGTCCATCGCAAGTATGAGAGGGAATAAAGTGATTCCATCGCTGGCTTAACAAGGAACAACAGGCGATCGTCATGGTTTTGAGCTTCATAAGGGTGATGACTCTCATTTTAGGGTTTCAAGAGCCATTTATTCAGGGAAATCTCAAGAGATTTTCCAAGCAAAGTTAAAGGAGGGATCTGAGTTGTATACATTGATGAGTATACTATATAATGATCATGTTTTGGGCACTTCAGGGCATGTCACAAGGAAGTGCAATAGGCGTGAAAAAATATTGTGTAACAGATACCCCCTAAAGCATGAAGGCAGAACAAGGAGTGATGACTAAGACGCTTTATGAGCTTTTGGCAAGGATGAGGACACACACTGTTAGTAGACTTGAAAATCAAGGACGCATATACATATACATATTTGAGATCAAGACATGAATCCATGACATGGGAGAAGCCATCCAGATGATGAAGACTATATAAAAATATCCATGGTATGGGCGCATCCATCCAAATAACAAGGATCAATATAAATATTAAGTCTCACAGTATGGTCACAGCCATCCGTATAGTATAAATATGTGTACAAACATTAATAACATAAAAATCCATGCGGCCTGAGCCATAATAGACAAAACTCAAGGTTTTGGGCTCCATCCGACTCAATCAATGTACAAATTCCAGCATGCGAACAAACATGTTGAAGTCGAACATGCTAGAAAACCACCTAATTACCAGTCAATGATGTGGACCGTTAACAGGCATGAGAGAAACCACCAATAATGAAAATGGCTCTCAGGGTACAACAGTACAATCTGTGAATGTGATAATGAGGTTGAGGTCGAACACCTGTGGAATCATCCAATCAAAAGCCAATAATGAAGACCTGTTGTCGGATGCGAAGAACTGACCACTAGGGCATGTTAGCTCTAAGGTACTGAAAGGGAGTTCCTAAGTCATCTTCCTGGATAGTGAGCTGAAGTCGAAAGGAAGTGACCCATCATAGGAGGGCAGTGATGAATCCCCCATCATCGACACGAAACAAGGAATAAAGTGGTATGAAATCCAGGACTATAGCAATGACTCAAACAATGTATAGGTAAATAACTGCAAATTGGACTTCTCTTAAACATATTGGCAACATGACTCCAAAGTGTGGCAGCATCTGACTCAACATGGGACTAATGGTCATGATGACAGCATGGAATAGTCAAATGAGAGGCAAGATGGATCACCCAAACCCGAGATGACAAGTGACTGAGTGAGGATATCCCAAACCTAACATGACAGCAAAAGAGTGTCATGTTTAAGAGTGACATGTTGCCTATACAAAGGATGTCTCATCTTCATTTTTCCCCGCTATTTCTAGCGAGTACCTCTTTATTTTTACAAAAGCTTGAAGAGGATACCATATGCTTTTCATATAAGTTCATGCTTCATATGAATCCATCCTAGTAAGTTTTACGAGTCCTAGGAAGGAGAAACTCGGTCTCATCATGGTGACAAGTCTTTCGTCATTTAACTTTTACGAGTTCGACGGAAGAGTAACTCAATATCTTTTCATATTTAGAGAGTTTGAAAAAGAGACGAAAAAGAAAAATCCATCATGTCCCTTTTTTTAATTGTCTCTTGAATCTGAAAAGGTAGAAAACAATATTCGAGAGAACCTCTTGACCATGTCGACCAAGGTGAACCTTTTTCGTAAATCGTCAATCTTAGCCCAAAAAAGGGGTAAATGTATACTGAGACAACGTCAATTCATTTAATTTAATGAGTTCGAAAAGACAAGTACTCGACAATCTTTTCATATTTTTGAAGTCTAAAAAGAGCTGAAAGGGGCCTCCACCTGGAGGAATGAGTGGTATAAAAGGATAGCAACTGGTCTCGACAATGATTGAACTACTCAAAAAATGTAATGGTCAAGAGGTTGGCTAATAAAACCACTCATCGCAAATGTTCCTCAGGAAAGGGTTAGATAACCAAGTGAAAGCACATGATCGACCAAAGAGATGGTGACAATGTAATGAGAAAAAGCCAAGACTCATCTGGAAAAAATAGGCTCATAAAACGAAAATCAAGAGAGGTAAAAAGGGAATGGTTTCATTTTTACACAAGCTTGAAACATGGGAAACTATGCTTGAGTATACTTGAAGATGGTTTCATTTTTTCACAAGATTGAAACATGGGGGAAAAAATATTCTTGGATTTAGTTTCATTTTTACAAAAAGATTGAAACAAAGAGAAACTATGCTTGAGATAGGTTTGCATTCCCCCAACAGAATCACTCAATTTGAGGTACATGCCCCCCAAGGTTCACATATGAGATCAAGTGAAAGACTCAACTGGGATTTTATGAGATCTAATCAAAGACTCGAATTGGAAGGGGATTTGTTTCATTTTTTAACAAGTTTGATACAGGAAAATAACCATTCTCATGGGGACCTATTTCATTTTTTAACGAGTTTGACATAGTAAAATAACTATCCTCAGGGCCCTTGTTTCATATTTTAACGAGCATGACATAAGACAAGGAACTATACTCCAATCATTTTGATCACAGACCAAAAGTGACCATGGATTCCAAGAGGTTCTCATTGATGGGAGAAGAAAACTCTGGAAGGGATACATGTCCAAGGATCCGAATAAAAAATCAAGCTCCAATGCTCCCAGTACATGGTGTACTACATCACATACTAGATCATCAGTAGATGTGGGCATGGAACAGGTGGCCACATAATTAACTTGTGGCGGGAGTGATACTAATTGCACATAAGAACCATTTAGGGATGATGGTTGAGTGGGAGTTGATTATGGACCAATGAATGTAAGTTGATCAATGATCACAATTCTTCCTTCATGTGAGAAACACATCATCAGAAAGAGGGAAGAAACAAGAGCTCCTGTGACATAAACATAGTCATGACCAAGGAGTAGATTAAAATATAAAGGGCCTTGGACAACCATCATGTCTATATAGAAAATCTTTCCTCCCAAAGTAATAGGCTTCTTAGGAAGGATCCCTAATGGTTGATTGGCTCCTCTGTTAAAAGCTAACAGATTCTGGGTTCCCTAGCGGAGTCACCATTTTGTTGACAAGGTTAATCCTCTCTGTGGACAGAGATGGTCCCTCTATCCCAATGAATGGATCTAGCAACTAAAGGGAGAATCAACTAGGCATCTTCCTATATCATAATTCAAAAGTAGAACAAGAAAGAGGGCCTACCTTTCTTTGATGCTAATCCGATTTTCTTTGTTGAGATCCTCGAACCACCTGTGTCATGGAATTGTTCTAACTTCTTCTAGCACTTATGTACCTACACAAGTGATCGGGAGATAACAAAGCATGCCAAAACCAATAGCAAATCCAATAATAACCTATTTAGCTGATCACGGAATTCTAAACCAATACATACATGAACATATATATTTTGGGAAGATGAACCAACAGTTGTATTATTATTTAAAGAATAAAGGGGAAGCTTACAACCATAGCCTTGATTTTGAAAGGCTCTCCTTGAGTGGTAATCCAAGTCCAAGCCAAGAAACTCTCCAACACTTCTTCTCCAAGTCTAGTGAATAACCTCTAGGCACAAGCTCAACATAGGGGTGCAAATGGACATAGATCAACAATTTGGGAATGGTAGAGCGGGGATTTATAGGCAAGGAGAGGGAGTTAGATCTCCTCCAAAGCTAGGATTAGGCCCACCTATTAGGGAGGTAGCTCATAGTGATGAGACCAAGAGGTCAAATTAGGAGGATTCGACATCATCTATGTGAAACCACCTCTAGCTCGTCGCTCTGGAAGCTTCTATATCATAAAGCTTCTCATCCTCTTTGGGAAAACTTCCTTTTTGAGACCATCATGAGTATGATAGGGAACGGAACGATGCCATCGCTGGCTTAACAATGAAAAACATGTGATCATCACAGTTTTGAGCTTCATAAGGGTAATGACTCTTATTTTAGGGTTTCAAGGGCCATTTCTTCAAGGAAAGCTCTACAGATTTTCCAAGGAAAGTTAAAGGAGGGATCTGAGTTGTATACAGTGATGAGTATATTGTATAATGATCATGTTTCAGGCACTTCAAGGCATATCACAAGGGAAGTGCAAGAGGCGTGACAAAATACTGTGTAACACTAAGATATTATTTTTAAAAGGGAATTACAAGTCACCTTCATATCCTCAATCACTTCACACTTCTCTCCTTGATGATTCTCATGGCTCTATGTAACTCTCTCTCTCTCTTTTAATAATACATTACTCTCTTTTATGCACCCATCAAAGAATGGAATATTCCTCTTACACTCATTAAAGACATGTCATAAAATATTCCTCTTACGCTCTCTTTAATGCATATGTTACACTCTCCTTAACTAAGACATGCATACCTCTCATTAATGGCATGAGTTACACTCCTCTAAATGGAATACAAGGCATGCATATTGCTCCTCCCTTATGAAAATAATTTGTTGCTCCTCCTATATATTTGTCTCATGTACTCTCACTTGGGGGAGGTGCATCGTCATACCGAGAGTTGGAGAGACTTGAAGAGGATTGTGAGAGGGAGAGTCTTGGAAGGTAGCCAAATTTTGTTGAAATGAATATGAAATTCCTAAACTAAATTACTAAGTAGTTCAACCTGGTGGAGTTTTCCATGAGTGGTTTTGAGAGGAAGTGAAATTTATCTTCCTTAGTTTGCCTTGTATATCTCTCTACTGCTATATTTTGGTATTGCTTGTGAGCTTATATAGCTTGGGGGTTCCAGGGGGAGAAGTTCTTCCTAGATATGGTTGGGAGGATAATCAGATGGTTCATAATGAGTTGGTAAGGATATTGGAGTCAGAGCATAGTCTCATTGGAGCTGGAGCATATTCCCATGTTTTTGGAATTGTATAAATACATTGTCAGGTATATTCATAAGCATTCTTGAAATTTTAGTTTATTATTAATTTAAAAGTGTTGAAGAACTTTTAAATTCATTGCCAATTTCTGCTTGTGAATGTTTATGAGATCTTTACAGAGTTAATTCTGGGCAAACCAATAATGAATGGCAGTTGTAGTTGAGAATTTACATGCAAGGGAATTAAAACAATAATGTTTTGCCAAAGTTTTAATTTCTTTTTATAATGAAATTTTGTCCATAGAAGGTCGCCATGAGTTGACTAAAATACCATATTAGCATAAATTTGAGATTTTGTTTTCTCCATGTATAGTCGCAGATGATGTTTTCACACTAAGTGTTTGATAAAAGTGATAAATGAGATAGTAGGATTTTTTGTTGTTGTTGTTTTAATAAATTGCATCTCTCGAAATTTTTGTTGTGTTTCCACTCGACATCAGGGGGTATCTGTGCCATTTTTCCATGTAACCCCTCATTTGATTCCACAAACACACTTCTTCGAACCTAGATCATAAATATGGATGATTTTGAAGATTATTACTGCCAACTGTGTATGTTGTCGAGTTTAGGTGAAGGATTAAGATGATTTAGTTTATGTTTTCATATGACAATATTTGAAGTTTTAATTTATTAATTTTATGAGTTAAATAAGTTGAGTGAAAATCTTATATTCATGTTGCTAATGATTGTCAAATTGTCTTAAGAGATGATGGTCACCAAGCGTTTAAAAAAATGCCTCAATGGTTGTATATTGTATGCTTGCAAGTGGTTTTTCAAAAGTCCATAACAACTGTAGCTTTTATGCACATAAATACTTAGAGTAAATGTCTCATTGACTATAGATTTTATGTGCTAGAAATTTATGAATAGATTATGCAATGGATGTAGCTTCCTATGTTTGCAGCTTATTGTATAAATGTGAAAATGAATTTTAGTAAAGGTGTTGAAGTGTGAATAGATCAGCAGGACAATGTTACTTTTATCATATAAAGCTATCATAAAAAAAATGGGTGTTGTTGGATACAATTTTACAATGATAAATTATGTAGGATTTAATTACTTGTGCAAATGAGGATAAAAAGTTCATCAAAATTGCATGTATTCAAGGGTGCGGCCTTATGCTTTAGTAACTGCAAAAAACAAATATTTCTTCCCAGTTTTTGTAGTTCCATTGTTTTGTTGGCGCTTTTTGAAGAATAATTTGCTTTCGAATTGGTAATAGTAGTTGTTCTTGATGCAACATTCAATATACAATTCTCATGATTGAAGCATTGCCTTAAGAACTAGGATTGGGAATTTTTAATTTATGAAATTGGAAATGTTGTTGGGTCAATATATTTTGTGATTACATATCATATTTATTAGATTTACTGATGAAGAGAGACATATTCTTCCCTTAGTTACCTTGCTATAAGTAGGATAATACTCATACATCTATATTTTTATTTTTGTAATAGAATCATGATACTTTGTGGTTATGATATCAAGAGTCAATAAGTGGAACCTATTTAGCATAATATAGAGGGTCAAATACGTTGATTAAGCTTAATGCTCACACATAGCATTATGATGGAATTTATTTTCAGTCTTACTTAGAACTCATGTATAGGTATGCAAAGGGCACATGCTATCCTCTTTTAAACTTGAGGAGAAATGTGTTTTGGAATTTGTTTTAAGGAAAATTTATCCCTCACTTCTTATGTTGAAATAGATGAAGGAACATGATCTTCACAATAACCAAGTTGGTCATATTATAGTTTAAAAAAAATAAGTATTAGTATTCAATGTAAGCTTTACTTCTCTATGCAATTCATGGTTGGTAAGGTGGGACCTTACATTGACTGTGTAGACCGACGATGACATGGTGCTAACATCAGCACTGATTGGATTGTATAGTGGCATATGGGCCAATCCCGTGAGGACACGTGGAACACTAGTATTGGTTTGAAGTTACGTGAGATGGGTCAATCTCAAGCCACCATGTGGGCCAATCAGAGGGTGCCACATGGCCCAATCAGAGGTTTCCACGTGGCCTCAGGAATGGCGCCAAAATCTTTTCTAGTTGAACGACTAACTCCATGGTGTTTGACCCCATGACCTATCATCCACGCAACAAGATCTCTACTAACCAGGCTATAATTGTTTCTTATTATATAATGGGTGCATGGTTTTATTTAATTACAAGAAGTTGGATGGTTGGGGGTAATGGGCAAGCCGGTGGGCATGCTCGACCATCCCAGCTTTTGGTTTCCATTAATACACAAGACCGAAACAGATGAGAAGGGGACGAGGCACGTGGCACCCTGCCCTTGCCCAAGCCCAAGCCATATGGCAACCACACAACCAAGAGCGGGGACAGGAAGAGCACGTGGCATAGGGCCCACACCCATTTCTCTTATGTGCCCCCATACGACCATCAGCACGAGGGTAGGAGGGGACTTCGACCCAACGGTTCAAAAAAAAAGAAATTATATTAAAAAGAATGTAGCCTGCGCCCGAAATTGCGGATCGAACCTGAGACTGACAATATGACATTACAACGGCCCAAACAATTGAGCTATGTTATTTTGGTTTCCAAATTTACAGAACGAGACCAATTTGTAGAGGATTTTTGCAGTAAAACTTCAAGGAGCATTATATTCCTCAATTTTTAACCTTTTTGAGCTCAAGAAGAGCCTAGACAGAGATTTTTGGGCATTCTGGACATGATAACAGTGTTATTTTTGCAAATTGACGCTTATATGATTATGTATTAATCATTTGAGCATATAACAAATAAGGCAAGCATTGGAAGTTGGATCATGAGATGTATCCCAGGAAGGATGAAGTCTGTTATCAATTTTTGTGTTTGATGTTGCCTGTATGTCCATTTTAAATGTTCAAATTATGCAAAATTTATTTAAGTTTATGTTCTTTTTCAATCGCGATCCATTTCATAAAAGACATAAACTAGCTTACAAATATTTTTCATGAAACCTTCACTTCTTAATTATAGATCACCACTCCCCTCTCTCCCTCTCCCTGCCTTTGCACTCCGTCCCACTCCAACCCCCACAACCTTGCATGCTCACTCACTCTCTCCCCCATTCTCCCTCTCTTTCTTGCTTCCCCACTACCCTCTATCTTTCCCTCTCTATTTGTACCCCCTCACTCTATCTCCCTCTCATTCTCTCCCTCCCTCACTCTTTATTTATGTCTACCCTTCTCTCCTTCAATCACTCTCTCTCTCCCCATTTATTCCTCTTCCTTCCTGTGTGTCTCTATCCTTCCCTCCCTCCCTCAATGACTCCTTCACAGCAACACTTTACCTGAACCTCCCCCTCAAAGTTTTGTCTCTCTTTCCCTCCCTCCTTCACAACAACCTTCTTCTAAGCTTTGTTCTCTCCCTCGCTCTCAAACACTATAGCCACTATAGCGTGCATGAACTCTTGTAAGCATGCTTGCTTTCAATTGTGTGCATAGGAGTTCTTGAAAGCATACACACATTTTCAAAAGTGGGTGCACTTTTAAGAATGTATGTGTGTTCTTGAAAAATCCAAAATGGTAAGCATGAGTGGTTGTTCCCAAAACATTGAGAATATATGATTATGAATGTAAGCATGTTTGTAAGAATGTGTGTTTGTTCTTGTGTGGGTGTGTTCCTATGTAAGCATGTTCTTGCACACCCATTACTATTTTTTGGCAATTAACTTTATGAGCAATCTCTAATATGTAGAAACATTATCCTTATACATATTTAATTAATAAAAATAAAAATTAAACCAAAATTTTAATTTTATTTGATAATGGAAAAAAAAAATTAATGAACTATAAATTAAAAGTAAATTTTTTTACCATTAGTCAGTTATATAACATCCGTTTTATATCTAAAATTTTAAATTATTTTAGTTTGGTAATTTATTTACTTTTATTTCCATAAAATAATTAAAATGAAATTTCAAATTTCATGCACATTCTACTCTTCAAGTTCTCTAAAAAAAAAAATGAAATTTCAAATTTAATGCACATTCTACTTTTCTCATTGTCATAATATGATTATTTTATGTTTTGGGGGTATTTTTAATATATTTTTAAGTCTAGTATGATTTAGATAAAATTTACAAATTTAAATAGTGTAATCTGCACAATCGGTGTTACATAAGTTATTCAAAATTCAGAATCCATTTATACAATTAAAATACATTTTAAACAAACAAAAATTACAATCTCCAAATCAATACAAAAATTCCATTTAAAAAAACCCCAAAGGCAACGCTGGTTGATGACACTAAATAAAGGAAAGAATATTCATTCACGAATGATGACGAGGAGACTCAACAAACAAGAAACAAGGGAATATTCCATTGGAAATGATTATGGGTTATAGAGAAAGACTAACAGTATAGAAAATTTTTTGGGTAGAATGTTTTTGAGAAAGACTATCAGAGCTAAATTTATAGTATGTATAGCTATGTATTTAGTTTCTTCTTCACAATCAGGAAATCAGAGAGATAAGACAAGAGTACTGTGTCTTTGGAGGGAAAAAATGTAGAACCATGTAAACTGCATAGGATGGCTTACATAGGAGGGCAAGGTTTAGGGGTGTATTGACAATGGAATGATGAAAGATAACAGTTTCAAGTTGAGGTAGAGTAAAAAGAGCCTCAGTCTCTCAATTATCACTCTGGAAATTTCCAAAGCAAAATTATTTTCTGTAAGCCATCAACCGAAATGGAAACAAACCAACCAGGAAATCGACGGGTGAGGATAATTGCTGTGAAGTCAGACAGAAGTCGAGCTGGAGACACCATGTGCCTGAGAGGTTCCATGAGCCTACAATGAACTGACCTCCTCCGGGTTATCCTCCAGAATGAAGCACCCGTAAAGGATGGGCCTGGGCAAGGAAGAATGGGGAGCATTAGTCACAGGCGGAGGGGCCATGGGCACCACAAAAGGTGGGGGAGCATCATGAGTGGGAGGGAGATGAGCTTGCAGGAACTTATCTAAAGAAGCGAACGATTATTCGATCATGGATAATCAAGGATTATCATCAGGACGTGTTTTAGAGTTTCCATTTGATGGTGAGGGAGTTGAGTTGACACAGTAATGCCTCCTTCTCTACCCGCGAGCAAAAACAATCCCCATTATATTTGATGTATCCATGAAAGCATCATGCACACTCAATAGACTTCCCATCCATGGTCTATCTCATAAACAAGACATTTTGGTGACATCATTGTGTGAACAATGTAGCGGACGCTGGACAATTTTTCAGAAGTAGCGTGCCCACTATTGCTTAGCTGAGATTCATATCACTCTACATGATTATTGATGTACTCCTCTTTGGTGCAGGAGTTGATGATTTCTTTGATGAGACGGGCAACAAACTAGATATCTTGCTCTAATAGCTCCTTCGACTAGTCTACACATAACCGAAACTTATGCAGTTCCTGAAATATGTTGAAGGTAAATGTGGCTTTACGCACCCTCTACACTCAGCTAAAACTTTAATAGCAACGCGTTCTTCCTCTCCGGCTTCATGCTTTCATTATGCATCTCCAAAACTGCGCAGCCACCGTTATAAATGAAGAAAAAGTTTTGGATCGTTCCTTCAATTTTTTAATTAATTTTTCGCTGAAATGAAAAGTTGATACTTCCAGTTTTGTCCCTTATTTCAGTGATTTTTGGATTGTACTGATGTTCCTGTTGTTCTCTTCTGAGGGGCTACCAGTGCTTCTTGCATATTTCATATCTTTTGTAAAACTAGAAACATGCGCTTCCTTACTCAGCTGGGTGAGTACTGGGCAAGTTTAGTCGTGAATGAAATGTGTGCGTAATGTGAAACATCCCTTTGCTTTGTTCCTCCCAACATTCCATAAAATGCCAGAACGACTCCTATGCAAATTCCACCTCCAAGAAAAGCAATGACCTACACTAGCCGAGCTATGTCTCTCTTACACTCTTAAACTTTCAGGTGAATCAACCAATTTTTCTCCATCTAAGAAATAACTTTTATAGATTTAGTTATCTTTTTAATTGCGTGATCATTTTCTAAAACCACTGTGAAATAGGCTTAGTTTACTGTTATTAAATTTTGTTTGCCCATTTTAAATCTATGAGGAATTGAAGAATTGTCATTCTCGTGAATATTAGGTAGAGTATGAAGTTATTTATATGAAAATTAAGTAGAAATTCTAGATTTTTACACTCTTTACCAAGAAATTATACAAGCTACTACATTAAATCTTAAGGGAAATTCTGCTCGTATAATTAAAAATCTCCCCTCTAATTCGCTTCTAACAAACGAAAGACTCAATCCATCTTAAATAAATGTTATTAAGTCAAATTCAAAAAATACAACTCTTTCATGTGCTTGGTCAACAGTTAAAAGAAATTAAACAAGCTGCTACATTAAATCTTAAGTGAAATTCTTCTCTTATAATTAAAAATCACCCCTCTAATTCGCTTCTAAAGTGAAATTTTTCTCTTATAATTAAAAATATCCCCTCTAATTCGCTTCTAACAAAGGAAAGACTCAATCCATCTTAAAATAAATGCTCTTAACCCAAATTCAAAAAATACAACTCTTTCCAGAGCTTGCCCAAAAAAATAAAAAGTTGACTCTGGATCCTAGCCCTAAAAAAGTGGCTTAAATCTTGGGATCTCATCAATAGAACCGAGTGATTTATTCTATAGTCATTGGGAGGCATGCTCATCCATTCGACTAAAAGGTTACAGTCACTTTCTTGCCTTGTTATTTAAGCAATTGAGGCTCTAGATCACTGAAAATGAAATTTATCTTAGGGTTTGGGCACCTGGAGTCATTGTTTAGCTCCTGACGGTCCTGTAGCACCTAAGGGAAGTTAGTAAAGTTTCAAGTTATCGATTCCACATCCTTAACTGTAATTAGGAAATTGAGTCATTGTATAGTAGCGCAGCCCCCAACCCCTCTTGAACCATTTCCCATGTGTTAAAGTTCCTAGCAACATGAATACACATGCATTGATGCCGCTAGAAACACATACACATTTTTAGTGGTAGGAATGAATGCACATTTTTACCACCAGGAATACATGCACCACCTGGAATGCGCATACATTTTTTTTGAATTTAAATTTATTTTGATGAGAATCTTACCTGCATGATGAGTTGGTTTCTTCAAATATAGGTTCAGGTTCACAAAATTTATGGTTTGGGCTGCCAATACAAGAAAAAAAATCAAATTTTGAGGAAACGCGCGCACACACACACACACATATTTCTCTATTTTTTAAATTATTTATCTATGCAAGAGATAAATCCATTGTTCATGAAACTACAATCACAGATATATTTGATTGTGCAAATTCTAAGTATATAATTGTTTAAAAAATTAAAAATGTTTACTATTCTTAATATAGTTTTATCTTGACATATTTCAAGATACTAAAATACAAAATGACTTTCATAATTTAAAAGAAAAATATAAAAGTAATATTATAAATTTTGGAAAAATAGTTGTGCACAAGAATACTCTCTTCTCTACAAATCCAAAAGGTTTTTTAGCAATTTTTCTTCATTTAGATACTCAAATGTTACATTAACAAAAACATATGCATTGCGTTTTTCATGAAAAATAACATACCAATGTCAGAAAAACTAAAATATCACATAGTTGGACACACTTTATGTAAATAAAAAATTGATATTTAGAAATCAAACTCATTTTCCTACATTTTGTCTTTCTACACCGTCTTCAAATTCATTACATAAGTACCTCTAATTATCCCTCCAATGTGAAATATCATTGTTTTCTAAGTTTTCATTTTCACTAATGCATCATGAGATATCATCATTAGCTTGCACCCACCTTCTCCCTCTAACTACTCTATGATTGTCTCTCTCTTTACCTCTCTCTCCCTCTCACAATATACCTCCCTCTCTCTCTCCTACCACTCTTCCTCCCCAACCCACCTCTCTCACACACTCTCTCTCACTCTCACTCTCACTCTCACTCTCACTCTCCTCCTCTATCCCTCTTCCTCACTCTTCCTCTCTCTCTCTCTCTCTCTCTCTCTCTCTCTCTCTCTCCCCACTAGTCTCTCTCGCTCTCTCTCTCTCTCTCTCTCTCTCACTCTCCACATACATATTTCTCTCTCCCTATCTCTCTTGCCTCTACCCTTCCATCCCCCTTACACCCCACCTTTCTCTCTCTCTCACTCTCTCTAAACATTCTTCTCTCACTCTCATTCTCTTTCACTTTCTACTCATACTTCCCTCACTAACATCCCTCCTCTCTTTTTCTCTCCTGCAATGTGATTCTCTTTACTTCTCTCCCACTTGGTTCCTCCCTCTCTTTCCCCCTTCCTCCCCCCTTCTTGCATGCTCACTCACTCTCTCCCCATTCCTCTCACTCCCCCACTCTCCCCATCTTTCTCCCTTCCCCATTATCCCCCCATATTTTTCTCTCTATATTCTTCCCTATCTCTTTGTAACCCCTCACTATCTCTCCCTCTCACTCTCTACCTCACACTCAGTCACTATCTCTCTCTTTATTTCCATCTACCCCTCTCTCTTTCAGTCACTCTCTCTCTCTCCTCCTTTGACCCTATTCCTTCCTTTTCTTCTTTATCCCTCCACCCAATCCATCCTTCACAACAACCATTTACCCCACCCCCCAGTTTATGTTTTGTCTCTCTTTCCCTCCCTCCTTCACAACAACCCCCTTTTGGTAATTTTCTCTCTCCCTCCCTCTCAAATAATATAGTCATTAGAGTGTGCATGAACTCTTCAAATCATGTTTTCTTTCAAATGTGTGCAAAACAATTATTTATAGCACACCCACATTTTGAAAAGTGGGTGTATTTTTAAGAATGCATGCATTTTCTTGAAAATTCCAAGACGGTAAGCATCAGTGGTAGTTCGAAAAGAATTGAGAATATATGATTATAAATGTGAGCATGTTTCTAAGAATGTGTTATTGTTCTTGTGTGGGATTGTTCCTATTTAAGCACGTCCTTGCACACCCATTACTGTTTTTTGGCCATTAAATTCATGAGAAATCCCTATCTCCTTATCCCTCTCTTTCAATTCACCCCACTCCCTCTCTAAATATATCTCCATATATATAATTATCCCTTTATTTATCTCTCTTCTTCCACTCCATCTCTCCATTCATCTCCATCTATATCTTCCTCCTTGTCTTCTCTCTTTCTCTCCCTTGCTATATCTCTCCTTCTCTCCCCCATCACTCTCTCTCTTTCTACCCTCCATCTCCATCTCTATCCCCTCCCTTATCTCCTTCTATCGCACTCTCCATCATCCCCTCCACCTCTCTCCTCTACCCACCATAACTCTCTATATCTGTCACTATTCCTCTCTTTCTCCTCTCCTCTCTTTCCCTCCTTCGCTTAGTCCCTCCTTCATGAAAACCCCCAAAAAAATTGTCTCTTACTCCTCTCCCTCTCTCCCTCACTCTCCCTTCTTTCCATATTTATCTCCTCAAATCCTTCTCTCTTTCTTCCCTTCCTCTCTCCTTTTGTCTCTCTTTATCTTCCACCCCTCCTCTCTCTCTCTCTCACACACACACATCCATCTATACCTATATATATCTATGTCTCTCTTTCTCTCTCTATCTCTTTGTATCTCTATCTCCCTCAGTACCTGACTATCACTCTCACTCTCTCCCCCATTAATCTTTCTCTAGATATCTCTATTTTCTTCCCTCTCACTCCTCCTTTAGCTATAAATCCATATTCCTAATTCCCTCCTCTCTCTCTCCCCCCTCACCCCTATCTTTGTCTCTATATCCCTTCCTCCCTAACTACCACCCCTATCTCTTAGCCTTCCTAACTTTCTACATCCCTCCCTCACATCCTCAATCCCTTCTTCACAAGAACTCTCTCTCTCTCTCTCTCTCTCTCT